>JAHKKF010518446.1:14970-63245 GCA_019740295.1 Labeo calbasu
GAATAATTTACATTTTAAAATGTATTCAAATAGCTACTGCTTACTGCTTTTGCTGTATTTTGGATCAAATAAATGCAGGCTTGGTGAGCAAAAGCAACTTCTTTAAAAACATTAAAAATCTTACTGTTCAAAAATGTTTGACTGGTAGTGTATATTGTTTATACATTACCCTTCTGTGTTTTAAAGCAAGGTACATACAATTCTGAGTAGTCGTTGTATTTCACATCTTTGAGCACAGAGAACAAACAAAAATATTACAAAACAATTGTTTACATCCAGATTAAAGACTGTATAACCTATTTACCCTTTGTAAGAGTACTAAAGTACTAGTGTACTAAATTTACACAAATCTGTCAAGGAAAACTTTGTTTTTGTTTTTCTTTTATAACTTCCACAAAAATGCCACAAGATGTCCCTCTTTAGCTGTTCCTGCTATTAAAACAAAATGAAGTCTTTAAAAAAAATACAGGGCACATTTGGAAATTAACCTAAAATCACCATCATGTTTAGTGGTAAACATGGAAATTCAAAGTCAATGCACTCATGTTTTCTGGGTTTTCAGAATCACATTTGTTGCTTAGTTACAAAGAACAAGAACAAGTATCACAAGCTGACTACCTCACTAATTGCTCTTTCAAACAAATACATAATACATCATTTTCCTTGCATGGAAATACCGCCCTCTGACAATTGTGAGAATTGATGCTTACCTGCTGCCATCTCCTGCAATTCGGTCTCCACAACTTGTTCCTCAGCCACATCCTGCACCAGGTAGGTGTTCTGATCATCATAGACTAACACTTGAGCAGCATAACACTGCTCCACATCAGCACTATTCACCTGCTCCACTATCACTGCGGGACAGTCCTTCTCTCCGTCAGCCTCCACCCCATCAGGACAAACCTCCTGGCAAAACAAAGACTTTGAGTTTCCTTAAAATACTTTTAATGTAGTTTTAGTTCAGTTTCAGTTCTGTGTATTTTGAAGTGCGAACTTCACCTGCTGAGCTTCTTCATCTCCAGCGACATACTCCAATATATTCCCTCCACCATCTACAATCACCACAGAGGTCATGACTCATTCCTCTGTGTCAGAACTGCACTTATCCACTGCGCCCCCGCTTATGACCTTGTGTGACGTCAGTCTGAGAAATGAAAACAACCATTGTGAAATGCAGTGTGGAACACATTGTGCTTATCTCTGAAAATATTCATAACTTAAAACCATACCCTTCAACATACTGTTCAGATGATTCATTGTAAATTAACTATAATGTTTTAGAATTAAAATGTACAAATCTTCCAAAGGCATTTGTACTCATGTGGCTACTTAGGCTAAGAGGGTACAGAGATCATCTGATGCCTTCTCAGTTGGCATGGAAATAATCTAACTTTATCACAAAAATCACAAGCAGACCTTCAGGCAAACAAATGCACACACGCAGAAACAAAACAAGAAAACGGAAGAGGCCTGTTTCCTTTTTGGCAAAAGTAATCTCAGCCCAATCATATTCACTCAGTTTCATTTTTTCCTCCTCAATAGAAAAAACCCCTATGGGTTGTGCCTATTTCATGCCGCATCTTTGCTTTAAATTTACTTTACTGCGTTGGGCTTTATCACAGTTTTTTATCAAGCATAACAAAATGTAAACACTGATAAGAGACTGAAAGACTAGGAGTCTGTTATTATTGTCATAGAAGTAGCGCCTCCATTCTTCTGCAATACCATTGTATAAAATGTTTTTTTTTTAACAAGGAGTGGCCAATAACAAAGCAATAAACGTGCGAAGTAAACAAAACATAAACAAATTATGAACTTTTACCAAAACTGTATCTGACACGAATCTTTAGATCGGTAAACAAACGCTTGCTGTACAAACACCCGCGGTAACACAAACAACCTACCTTCTAATGATGTCTAAATGAATTAACTTTAACCTCTTATCTACGTATACATGGAAAAATACGATATTTCTCACCGTTTGTGCTGAATTCTTGTCGTTTGGTGCACCTTAAGACAGTCGAGTGCACTCTGTCATAAGGTTAGCATGCTAACCATGCTAATGACAGATTGCCTGGCTGACGTTAAAGCTGGTCAACTTGCGTGAACTGCTCGCTGATACAGAGCACACATGCAGGCGATAGACAAATGTCTATTTGGTTAGTGTAAAATATAAAAAAAATATAAGTTTTGGCAGGCTGCGCTGCTGTAGTAGGTAATGTTTTGCGTAGCTTGTTTCGGGCCTCCCGTTGCAGGATCTGACTGACGAACTGCGCAGCAACCGTAAGTGACGTCACATGCTCTCTTGTCAGGTGTTTGCGCGCTAAAATTTTAGCAAGCTCAATTTAAAAACACAATAAACAAAAAATAATAGGATAGTGATCATGACATACATAAATTATTAATAATACTATCACAGTAAATAATATCATAATATGTTTAAATTAGCAAATGTTTCTGGGGGAGGTAGCAGGCAGACACACCAAATTTGCAATATCAAGCAGCAAAACCAGCTATTTTTTTTACAGTTAAAAATAGCTGGACACGGATGAGATTGGAAGCCTGACCCATAAAATTTACAAAATAGTGGCCGCGCCCGTTCTTACGGAAAAAATGTGGATTATAATATAATATAATATAATATAATATAGACAATGTAGTACAGACATGTCACCTTGCTATATTTCAAATATACAGTAATACAGTTGAGGTCAAAAGTTTACACCCCCCTTTCAGAATTATTAAAAATGGTAAATTATTTGACCAAAATAAGAGGGATCATACAAAATGCATGTTATTGTTTATTTGGTACTGACCTGACAAAGATATTTCACATTAAAGACGTTTACATATAGTCCACAAGAGAAAATAATAGTTTAATTTATAAAAATTAACTGGATCAAAAGTTTACATCCCCTTGATTCTTATTACTGTTTTGCTACCTGAATGTAAAAATCTATTACTGATGCTTACCTGAAAATGCTTCTCCTGAATTTACCAAAATAGGGTAATTCCCAAATCCAATCTTGCAACTTATTTACAGAGAAATCTGTACTGAAGCGCCTGGTAATCACATATAAATACTCTTCAACTTGGACACACAATCACACATAAATGTTTTTAACTTTTTATTTTTCTTTGACATACATTCACAGTTAAAAAACCCTAGTTAGGGCTTACAGTGAAAGTGAAATCCCGAAAAGCACATGAACGAGTATTACATCCCTAACCCTTAAAACAAAAATAAAAAAGAACCTGTGAACACACTCTTTATGATACTGAAACATACTTCACATTATTCCATCACATTCACATTCTAAAGTGTAATCATACTCATAACACTTACAAGGTCCCTTATGAAACATGAAGGAAATAAGAGACAAAATTGTTAGGTCTGTTGTAGGTAGTGTTTTGCCAAAGGCAAAGGATGCAGCAGTGAGGTTTGCATTTTTTATAATTATAATGTCTGCCTTTAGAAATTAATACTGGAATGCGACTTGTAATATGGCTTAATGTTGTATTGGTTATATTAATAAAGATATTCTATTTGTCAGTTGTTATCAGTTTTTGACCTAGTCACGTCATATTGGAAACGCTAGCTAATACTGGTTATTGGAAAAGGAGAACAAGCTGAGGTAGAGAGGTACAAATACAAAAATAGTGTTAGTTCATAAATAATGTAAATTAAATATAGCATAGATTGAAGATAGAGGAGAACCTGAAGTCTAACCAAAAAACTGATGGTCAGCGGATAGGTATGACAGTGTTTACGGCAAATTTGTAGCGGTGCTGGTATTGTTTCTATTGACATGGCATTTCCAAGACATGTCCTAATAATGTGAGGTTTGAGGTAGGGTTCACTATAGTATAGGCTCCAATGTGCAGTTGACTCAAAAAGAGTGGAATTCTGTTTAAAAAGGCATATCACAGTTGTCAAGAAACCTGTATGTCTCACATCAGAGTGAAATGAATGTTCACATGAAGTAACCACTCTCCAGTGGAGAGCATGTCAGTGGAAAGAAAACTGAATCGGAAGGAAAGAGCATTCTGGGCCCATTAAGGATTACTGAAATCCAAGGGGTCAAGGAAATAGGGAAAGGGGAAGGCACATCACTAAATCTTTATCAGGGAACCGGTTTACTATCCCAGGACACCCAACTGCTCCCAACTGAGAAAAAGACAAAACAAGAATGAAATGTAAGTATGTATTACCTTTCAAAGGTTTTTTTTAAACATTTTGAAATAATCTCTTGTGCTCATAAAGCCTGCATCTATTTGATCAATAATACAGTAAAACATTAATATTGTGAAATATTATTATAATTTAAATTAACTTGTTTCTATTTTAATACATTTATATTATATAATAGACTATAATAGAGATGTTTACATTTACAAACATTAAATTTGATAAAAATATAAATTTGTATTGTATTATTAAAACACACACACAAACAAGCATAAAAACATGACTTTCATATGATGTTACCTTTTCAGTCGGTGCTAATACATCTGCACTTTAAACATGCGGCGCTTGCCCTATGAACGATATTAAAAAGTAACATTTAGATCGTAACAAGGTATATCAAGAACATACATCAGAATACATACGTCTTTGTCTTAGTAGATCATTCTATCCTTTCACTAATTCACCTTTCTCTTTTGAATTACTATTCAGCTAATTTTAAGTATTTGTCAACTAAAATTTGTTAAAACACATTTTTTGCTCCCATCACTATTTACTTAAAGGAGAAGTCCACTTCCAGAACAAAAATTTACAGATAATGTACTCACCCCCTTGTCATCCAAGATGTTCATGTCTTTCTTTCTTCAGATGTGAAGAAATTATGTTTTTTGAGGAAAACATTTCAGCATTTTTCTACATATAATGGACTGATATGGTGCCCCGAGTTTGAACTTTTAAAATGCAGTTTAAATGCGGCTTCAAACGATCCCAGATGCGGTTGTAAGCAATCCCAACTGAGGAAGAAGAGTCTTATCTGAGAAACGATCAGTTATTTTCATTGAAAAAAATACAATTTAAATACTTTTTAATGTCAAACACTCGTCTTGTCTTGCTCTCCCTGAACTCTGTGTATTCTGGCTCAAGACAGTTAGGGTATGTCGAAAAACTCCAACAGTTTTTTCTCCCTCAACTTCAAAAATCATTTCAAAATCATCCTACATCACTGCAGAAGCACCGACCCAGTCTTTACAAAGTGAACATGCAAAGAAGATCAAACACCCTTAACAAAAAAGGTAAAACAGCGATATAGGACGATTTGAAGTTGAGGGAGAACATGAGATGGGAGTTTTTCGACATACCCTAACTGTCATGAACCGGAACAAAACAGTTCAGACAAAGCGAAAAAAGACGAGCGTTTGACATTAAAAAAATATATAAATTGTATTATTTTTATGAAAATAACTGATCGTTTTGCTAGGTAAGACCTTCTTCCTAGGCTGGTATCGTTTGAATCCGCATTTAAACTACATTTTGGAAGTTCAAACTCGGGGCACCATAAGTCCACTATATGGAAAAAAATCCATAATAAATGTTTTCCTCAAAAAACATAATTTCTTTACGACTGAAGAAAGAAAGACATGAACCTCTTGGATGACAAGGGGTGAGTACATTATCTGTCAATTTTTGTTCTGGAAGTGGACTTATCCTTTAAAAGGATAATTTTCCCAAAAATTAAAATTCTGTCATTAATTACTGGACTATTTTAACAACGTCCTTATTACGTTTCTGGGCCTTGAACATGTCAGGTGCATTTCTGTCTACGCAGGGTCAGAAAGCTCTCAGATTTTATCAAAAAATAGTGTCTTGCAAAAGTATTCATACCCCTTTATTTTTCACATTTTGTTATGTTGCAGCCTTATGTTAAACTGCTTTAAATAATTTATTTTCCACATCAATCTACACTCCATACACCATAATGACAAAGCAAAAAACTGATTTGTAACAATTTATTAGAAATAAAAAACAGAAATGATTTATTGCAAACAAATCTGTTTTTTGCTTTGTCATTATAGTGTATAGAGTGTAGATTGATGTGGGGGGAAAAGTTATTGAAAGCAGTTTAACATAAGGCTACAACATAACAAAATGTGGAAAAAACAAAGAGGGATGAATACTTTTGCAAGGCCTTGTATCTTAATTTGTGATCAGAAGATGAACAAAGGTCTTACGAGTTTGGAACGTTGTGAGGGTAAGTAATTAATGACAGAATTTTAATTTCTGGGTGAACTATCCCTTTAGCTAGTTAACCCAGCACTGCATTGTTAAACCAGTTTACCTGTTACCTGACCCGATGGCTCTTCACCATCATCAGGTGTTGGGATGATCTTGCCAGTCACGGGGGACACACCGAGCACCATGGGCTTCTTTTCTGCTTTGGGAGCTCCCTCCAAGACAACCATTATGTAGTCTCGTTTTGGCTCCTCCAAAGCATCAGGTGCACTTGATGTTTCAGCCGGAGCAACTTCCTCTGCGACCACAGCGCTCATAACATCTGGTTCAATGACACATTCTGTAACTTCCACAACTGGACTTGCTGCTTCTTCCTCGACTATACTTACTGAAGCCTGCACAACTGCACTTTCTGTAATCACCTCTGGTGCCTTCACTTCCTCAACCACTGAAATAACCTCTTCTGCTACTTTGGCTGCAGGTGTTTCCTCAAGTTCTTCAGTTGCTACAACAGGTGCGTCTTCAGCCACAACAACAACTTCTTCAGTTACCACGGAAATTGCTGCCTCTTCTGGCACAGGGGGAACAGGAATCTCTTCAGTCACTGGGGGAACTGGTACCTCCTCTGCTTCTGAGGCAACAGGTGCCTCTTCTTCTACAGAGGAAGCTGGTGTATCTTCAGTCACTGGGGCAACTAATACCTCCTCTTCTATCACAGAAACATCAGATGCTTCGACTAAGGGGACTGGTGAATCAACTGGTGCCTCCTCTACTACTGGAACCTCTTCTACCAATGTGGCAACAGGTGGTTCTTCTAAAGCTGTGGAAACTGGAGCTTCTTCTGTCAGTGGAGGAACAGACAATTGCTCTGCTACAGGGGGCTCTTCTATTACAAGAGCATCTGGTGCCTCTGCCACTTCTTCTGCTACCAGAGAAACTGGCTCCATCTCTGTTACAGGTTCACTTTCCAAATGATCTGTTGTAGAAACCACAGTGGGCTCCTCTGGTACAGCTTCAACTGGCACATCTTCCACGGATACAGACTCCACAGGAACAGCCTCGATCACAGAGGCAGCAGCCAGCTCTACTTTTTCTGCCACTGCTGGGCTTACCAACTCTACAAGAAACAATCAAGCCACACAAAAATCACACAAAAAAGGCATTAGATGTTTGAGGTATCAAATTACTTATTTAAAAGTTGTATAACCGTCAAGTAACTTTAAGCTTAAATACAGTTTATTAATTATCATATTTCTGTATGCGTCTAGACAACGCAATGGGAAAGACAGAAATGAAACTACTAAAAGTAGAGTACAAAGGTTCATCCCCACTACATTAGTGATAGTTATAACAACAAAGAAAAGAGCTTAAAGGGACAGTTCATTAAAAAATGAAAATTACCCCATGATTTATTCACCCTCAAGCCATCGTAGGTGTACACGACATTCTTCTTTTAGACGAATACAATCTGAGTTATATTAAAAATGTCTTGGCACTTCTAAGCTTTATAATAGCAGTGAATGGCTGTTGAGATTTTGAAGTCCAGTAAAGTTCATCTATCCATCAAAAAAGTGCTCCACATAGCTCCAGGGGGTTAATAAAGACCTTCTGAAGTGAACTGATTCATTTGTGTAAAAAAATATTCATATTTACAACTTTATAAAGCGTAATCTCTAGCTTGCGCCAGCTGTCGTACACATGTTCTAAGGAGAGTGGCGTTTTAGCGGATGTCATAGGACGTAGGCTAACACCGTGGCAAACACAGAAGTGCAGTGGAGAGAGCAAAACAACACCGGCCAAAAATTAGAAGTGCAAAATGAAGATTTGTAAAGAAAAATATAAAAATATAAAAATAAGTCAATACTGGTTTTCCTTTGCTGTAAACAAAACTTGGTTCTCACAAGTCTAGCATATTCTCACCCTGAGCTTATGCTATGCCTTCGTCCTACGACATCCGCTGGAACGCCACTCTCTTGTGAACACACGTACGACAATTAGCGGAAACGAAATCCTTTATTAACCCCCTGGAGCTGTGTGGAGCACTTTTTATGATGGATGGATGCACTTTATTGAACTTCAAAATCTCAACAGCCATTCACTGCCATTATAAAGCTTGGAATAGCCAGGACATTTTTTAATATAACTCTGATTGTATTCGTCTAAAAGAAGAAAGTCATATACACCCAGAACGGCTTGAGGGTGAGTAAATCATAAGGTAATTTTCACTTTTGGGTGAACTATTCCTTAGTAGCTTAAGTAAAGTTTAGTGCATTCAGGTATGATCTATGGTGTGTATCTTTACATTTCACAGAATGTAAGAAACGTTGTGTGAGTATCATCATGCATGTTCACAGCATGCAGCTCCATTTAGGTGTTTCCCATAAATTAGAACATACATGGAGGCTTTACTGCCAAATATCACCTAGAACACACCACAAGTATAACTACCACAAAAATTAAAAGATAAAACTATCCCTAATATGTGGATGGGTTTTAATGTAGAGATGATACTGTAAGCTAAAAATGTACAACACCAATGACTGTTACACTAAGTTCAGTATTTTAAAAAAAGAGGAACCTTTCAATGTTTAAGATATAAAATTTCAATTTGTAAAAGCACAATGTTTTCAGAAACAAAATTAAACACAGAGAGTAACTTTTTGATATTTATCGATTTCATTTTATTATTTTTTTTAATGGCTTTGAATCCCTTATCCATTTTCATTACACGATTGCAATTTTCCAAGTAAATGAGCAATTTCATTAATCACACACTTGACCTTCTTGTTAAGTTTATGAGTTCCTGTCAGTTTAGTCATACAGAGGAATATAAAAGGAAAACTAATACAGAAACACATCTGGCCTAGTTGCTAGGGAGCAAAACACTCACAGTTTTCACAATATTGACTGGCGTGTACCAACTAAGTGATATCTGGCAGAGAAGCACGTTTTGACAAGTCCAAAAATTTATATCTGAACTGTTACTGTTATTACAAAACAACAAATAACATACAGCAGTACATATGGTTTTTGGTGTCTTTGAGTGCAACTATGCCTCAAATAGGAGATAAGGCAGGATAGAGGTTAAAAACAACAGGAGGCTGGCTCAGATTTGTGAGAAGATTGAAAGTGAAGCTAAAAGATATTAGGAGAACAGGAGCAGACGGTTTGAAGCGTGTTCATTGGAATGTTTGGTCACATGTAACAAAAAGCAGCAACTCTGGATTCTCACAGTGGTTTCTACAGTTTTTTAAAGTTATAATTTATAATATTTCCAGCAAAATCCAGGAATATATTAAAAATATACACAATAAGCTGTGTGCTATATAGTGGGCTGACATTATTGCAACTGAAGCATCAAATCCTGTTGTACAACTCATTGATGCAAAAAGAGGAGGTACAGTATGATGAAGACTAAACAGTTAATCACATATACTGTCATTTAGTTCATGTGTCTCTGAGCACCTTAAAACTTCAGTTTATGACTACAGAATCTACTTGCAAGGGAGGAAAAATGAGGAAAGATAGAGAGACCTCCAGGAACTGAGCAATAAAATCTCTCTTAATTTTGTTCAAGTTCCATGTTTTGTTCTTCTTTGGATGTAAAGGTAACATGTTTAGATAAAGTGACTATCTTGTGTGATCTAGTGTGTGTGCATGAGTGTTTGAGTACCCATGAGCCATTTAGGACTCTGTACTAGTAGCCTCTGCTACTGCCTCCTCCTGGGAGGCTGGTGGCGTACCGTTGCTCTCTGTCGCCGGCTCTTCAGCTTGGATAACAGGAGTTACGACAGCCTCTGCTGCTGCTTCTATTTCCTCGGCCACCTTCTGCACTTCCTCTGCCACCGCTGCTACCTCCTCTGCTGTTTCATGAACAACCCCTGCCACCTCAGCAACCACCTCTGCAGTCTCTGCGACCGTCTCGGCAACCTTTTCCACAACGGTCTCAAGAGTTCCCGCCTTTCCACTAGAGGCCTCGGCAGTTTCCAGCAAGACCTCAGGTGCCTCAGCGGGAACCTCCTCCTCGGCTGCGCTCTCTACAGTTTCTGCCGCCTCTCCTTCCTCTGCACCAGCTTCTTCTAAACAGATAACAGTCAGGAAAGAAAAATTAGGCATCAAGCTAGGTTTTTATTTATAGCACACACATACTCACTTAAAAATATCTCACATACACTACCAGTCAAAAGATTTTTTATGTTTTTTTATAAAGTCTCTTCTTCTCACCAAGCCTACATTTATTTGATGCAAAATACAGCAAAAAAGAGTACAATTTTGAACTATTTTTATTATTTAAAATAACTGTTTTCTATTTTAATATATTTTAAAATGTAATTTATTCCTGTGATTTTAAAGCTGAATTTTTAGCATCATTTCACACGATCCTTCAGAAATCATTCTAATATTCAGATTTGCTGCTCAAAAAACATTTATTATTAATATGATCAAAACAGCGGAGTAGAATTTTTTCAGGTTCCTTTGATGAATAGAAAGTTCAGAAAAACAGTATTTATCTGAAATAGAAATCATTTGTAACATTATAAAATGTCTTTATTATCACTTTTGACCAATATAAAGCATCCTTGCTAAATAAAAGTATTAATTTCTATAATTCTAAAATGTTTTTGGAGCAGCAAATCAGAATATTCGAATGATTTCTGAAGGATCATGTAACTGGAGTAATGATACTGAACATTTAACTTTGATCACAGGAATAAATTACATTTTAAAATATATCTGAATAGAAAACAGTTATTTTAAATAGTAAAATATTTTAGAATTTTACTGTTTTTGCTGTACTTTAGATTAAATAAATGCAGGCCTGGTGAGCAGAAGAGACTTCTTTAAAAAAACTTTAAAAATCCTACTGTTGAAATACTTTTGACTACTAAAATACTTTTTTAGTTTTTAAGTATAATATATCATGGTAGTATCCATTTAACTGAATTTAATTTATGCTAGTTATCTAAGAACATCAGTGTGGCTAAGAACATCCATTTATAAAATTTAAAAATCTCTCACACAGCATCCATCTTATCAAACCTCCTGGAAAAATCCCATAAATGGGTAAACGGGATATAAATCTAGCTTTGTTTAAAATCACACACAACCCAATTACTGCAGGCAGCATGCAAAACCCAAGAATGAGGAGGGAGGGTGAAAAGAGAAACTGAACAGAAACAAGAAACAAAGGGGCTGGAGGGACAGGTGAGGAGAGGGAAAACAAAGATGGCTGAGCCTTACCATCTGTTCACAGTTAGCAGTACCAGCAACTCTGTGAATTCCAGCAACACAGAATAACAACCAAAGGGGCTTTGTTGTGCGCGTTTAATTAGTTAACTCACAGAGGAGAGGGAAGCATTTTTTTTTGTTTGTTTTGTTTTTTTTTTTACATATCTTTCAATTTCTACTGTACAGTTAACATTTTAAAAAAGAGTTTGAAAGTCAATGGAATGAAAAACATTAGCTCAGGAGAGAATCATCCAAAAAGTTCTGACTGAAGACTATAGGTGACCAGCCCCCACTGTCCGAAATTAGTTTACTCTGGAAAGAGTCAGAACAAAGAGACAGTTAAGAAAGTTAGAAAAGAGATAGGTGAAGTTTTGAGTTTGTTGCTCAACATTATGAATTCTTAATTCTGTTTTGGCATTTTAAAGACCACAGTAATAAAACTCTTTATATTGGTTGGCAAGTCTTTCTGGACTGGACTGCAGTCATTAAAACAGGATCACAGGTAAGTAAGTTGGGAAAAAGGGTTGTGAGAGAGCATGGGAGTGCACAGGGGTGCAGACAGATCATATACACAGTTTATTCAAGAGGAAAGTGACACAGTGTCAAAGAAAAATGCTTCTAGTTCTGATTAACAGGCTTTCTGACAAATAGGATCAGGTGGGTTAGAAGGATAACACCAGAACAACTACTTAATCCAATCATACATTTACATTTATGCATTTGGCAGACACCTTTATCCAAAGTGATTGCATTTTATCAGCTCATACTTTCCCCAGGAACATAACCCATGAACTTGGCATTGTTAGTACCATGCTCTACATGAATGCAGTAGCTCAAATAACACCAAGACAAATATAGCTGCAAGCAGCAATTAAGGGGCCAAACACAAAGACATTTGTTGATACATAATGTTACTGCAAATCTTAAAACGTCCAGTGCCCAAAAAGGAAAATTACATACTGCTTGATTTGACATGCAGTTCTGAATTTTAACGAGACCAATCTTATGATTTTTGGCCAAACTGGTCAGAAGCAGAAATGTCAATATTTTTTTATTTTTTGACCTGTAGGTGGTGCTGTGCCAAAACTACTTATGTGCCCTCAGGTCATGCTTGTTATAACACATACCAAGTTTGGTCGGAATCTGCTGTATACCAGAGATATAGCCTCATGCCCTTTTCTGTACAAACCTTGTCAAATTCATACAAAAATGCTTTGGTATATCAAAAAGCTTATGTTAATGTTTTGCCAAAATACTCTGAAGAAAAAAAAAATACTTCTTGCAAGCAATTCTGTAAGATTCATAAGATTCATTATAATATGTTAAAGTTTTTAAAAAATTCTGAATTTTTCTACCGAATTCAAAATGGTCCACACTCAAAATGGCTGACATAGGAAGATTTGGTATTGTTGATTCGGTATGCTACTCCAAACATAAGATCACTGAGAGAGAACTGTTCAGAAAATATATACAAAAATGTCATTTTTTTTTTTTTTTCAATCTTTTGACCAGTACGTGGAACTGCTCATGTGCCCTCAGGCCGTCAAATTTGGTGAAAATCGGACAAATCTTCTAGGACGACTTTGAAAAAGTAGATTTTTCGCAGAATTCAAAACTGTGAAAAATCTTGACCTGTAAAGATTAAAAATTTTGTATGCATTCGACTTGGCATAGGCCAAGGAATTAGAGGAATAAAGATTAAGAGGAATAAAAAAATTTTTTCTTCTAGACCTCATGGTTCAAAAATTATTAGCAGAAATATGAGTGCACATTTGGCCTATTGGTGGTGCTAGAGAATTTGAGTTAGAAACTCCAAATTTGCTACAGTTAATATTATGAATGTCCTCTATCTGTTTGCCAAATTTTATAAATTTCTTAGCGGTTGTATGGGCTGCCATAGACTCCTAGATCTGAAGGAGGAGGAGGGAGAATAATAATAAGAAAACTAAGGATACATTAGTGCTTGGCCCCTAAAATGCCAAAAAAAAAAAAAAAACTTTTTTTATAAACACTGTTTCATTTAGACATTGCAGTTTAGACTTTACTAATGTCTGCCCATTATAGTGTCATGACAGGATATTTGCAAAACTTAAGTCGATCCTACTTGGCATATAGCAAATATTAATCAGAACAGGTCAAAACCTATGTGCCAAGAATACAATCCTCGTCCAGCGTTTTGCAGCTATCAGCCAATAAGGTATCAGGATTGACTGAATGGGAGTACACTGGTGTCGTCATTTAGTTAACCTTTGACCTTCAGAGACCAAGGCTATAATACATTTCCAGTTTACACAGAAACATCTCCCAAACATACTTGTTATGCAGCAGTTCAGACCGTGTGAGTTAAAGCACATGTTAGTTTTAGCTAAAATTACAATACAGATCCCACTACTTTAAAGACAAACAGATGTTACACAAACATTTAAGAGACAGAACTGTAATTTGTGTATTTAAATATAATAAAGTTATTTATTAAGGTACATCATGACATAAAAAGATCACACATGAACTCACCATTGCCATTCTCCCCACCTAAAACAAACAACAACAACAAAAAAAAATATTAAATGATGCCACACTGCAATCTGAAATGTCAGTAAACCCTGAAGCTGCTGTATAAAGCTTTCTGTCAACAGTCACTCACTCATATCAGACCACATTACAACACATAATATTCGCTTATTTATAATACCTGAATGAGAGAGCTTTTTAATGCTGTTGTCATTTAGATAAGACTGTTTAATAATGCTCGGCTCAGATGCAGGAGTGTTAGAGATGTTTGGATTGATACAGTTATTTAATATGGTGGAAGTGGATTTGGCAGGACTGTGACAGAGAACTAAGGGGATTCGGCTGTCTGACTTTGCTCTACTGACCACAAGATAAATGTGAGAGGGTGCCAAATGTCTTCCACATACCCTAACATATCTGTTGTTGTGGTTGCAACTCTGATGTTTTGGAAGAGCTATAATGTCATCTGTCATGTCATATTTTTGAATACAGGCATATTTTAAGATGACAATTTAAATCAGCACTCCTGACGCCACTGAGAATGAAATCTCTTTAGGATTACTACCAGTGCCATGTAAATAGCCTGTATCTTTCATATTAAGAAATCTATGCTACTAGTAGCCAAGCTTTCTGTAGCCAAGTTAAAGGAGAAGTCCACTTTCAGAACAACAATTCACAAATAATTTACTCACCCCCTTGTCATCTGAGATGTTCATGTCTTTCTGTCTTCAGTCGTGAAGAAATTATGATTTTTGAGGAAAGCATTTCAGGATTTTTGTCCATATAATGGACTTCATTGGTGACTGATTTTGAAATTCCAAAATTTAGTTTAAATGCAGCTTCAAAGGGCTCTAACCGAGTAAGAAGGGTCTTATCTAGCGAAACGATCAGTCTTATTTTTTTTTTTTTTTTTTCCGGAAAATACATTTTTTTTATACTTTAAGCACAAAAGCTCAAGTAGCACAGGCTCTGGGATGTGCGTTCACGATGCTGCGTACTATTGAATCACGTCAAAAGGTCACGCAGAATGTAGGCAGAACTACAGACCCAGTGTTTACAAACCGAACGCGCAAAGACCAAGAAAGTGCAAGTAAGTCAAATGATGTTTACAAACAAAAAGGTACAACAATGTCCTCCTCTCAAGTTGTAGGAGAAAATAAGATGGAGTTTTTTGCCATACTCAGTACACAGACGATGAACCTACACGTGATTCATAGTAGTGATGGGAAGTTCGGGTCATTTTACCAACTCGGACCTTTGAGTCTCGTTCAGCAAAATGAACGAATCTTTTTTCGAATCATTTCGTTCATTTTAGCAAAATATAATTAAAATGTTACATGTTACTTCCCTGACACATCTACTGCTTACACCAATGTTGATCACACTACAAACAAGACAAAACTATAATGCTATAAGAAACAAAAAAAGATGAATTCATTATTTACCTGGGACTTTAGTCTGTGATTAGCTGACCTCACTTCGTATCTGACAAGTTTTCGGGTCCGAGTCGTTCGTTCATCACGTGACAGCTCCATAAGATGAACGATCGACTCGGAAAAACCTGAAGACTCGAAACAGGTGAACTAATTTCAGTACAGAACCTAATAGGACGTCTGAACGAATCACTCCCTGGATGGACTCGTTCGTTCTTCATTAAAGATTCATTCAAAATGAAAGAATCGTTCAAGAACGACCCATTACTAATTCATATCATCGTGGACGCGCATCCCAGAGCCTGTGCTACACGAGCTTTTGTGCTTAAAAAGTAGACACATTTTTATTTTTAGAAAAAAATGACAGATCGTTTCGCTAGATAGGACCGTTCTTCCTCGGCTGGGATCATTAAGAGCCCTTTGACGCTGCATGTAAACTACATTTTGAAAGTTCAAAATCAGGGCACTAATGAAGTCCGTTATATGGATAAAAATCCTGAAATGTTTTCCTAAAAAACCATAATTTCTTTACGACTGAAGAAAGAAAGACATAAACATCTTGGATGACAAGGGGGTGAGTAAATTATTTGTAAATTGTTGTTCTGGAAGTGGACTTCTCCTTTAATAGTTTCTGCTCTTGCATCCAAGTTTTAACAGGTCATAAGAAACTTCTTATTTTAATCCCACAAGTGACACTGACTAAATTACATCACTGAAAGCACAACAGACACTGTTTAACCAGACCATAAGTGAGACTTACCCTTGGGTGGCCACTCTTTGGGTTTCCAATCAGACTTGGGACGAGCATCAATTTCAGAAATACGATCAACATAACGTGCTTGGTCTGTTGCAACGGTTTTGTAAGCCTATCACAGAATTCAATAAAGATATTAATTAATTCAACAAGTGATCTGACATTAAACTATATCATTCATGGTTTGAGTTTTAATCAGACTTACATATGCCACAGCACCTGCAAAGGCTCCACCGCAAAGGACGACATAAAAGAAATTCTCACCGGAGCCGCCAGGAACTGAAGACATGAGCCTCCGTGGGACTACTGCATAGAGAACAGAGGAGTAAGACAAAGATTTTGGATGTGTGCACACTATTAGTTGAGGCAACAATGTAAGGAATCTGTTCTCCCTCTCTTTAACAGAAATAAAATATTATTTGTAATTAATAGTTAATGATTAGTGTCTGGCACAGAGATTGACCTTCATGGCAGTCAAACCAGAGCCTTTCTGCCCAGTAGGTCACAGCCTGATTGGATTCTGAGCAATGGTTTTAGGTACCTATAAACATGCCTGTCAGCATTTATCTAGATATATAACCATTGTGTTCTGGCACTTCTATGACTCACAATGAGGTGAAGATAATCTCAATAATCTCAAGTAAACATGGATGCAAAGTATTAAATGGATTCAAAAAATAAAAATCAGGTTTGTAACCTTCTATATACAAGTTATGCTGTTGTATTTACATAAATGTATACATATCAGTCAATTACAAATATTTAGTTTTATATACTATGCTTCAGTGACTATCAAAAAATTCTTCTTAGTGCTGACAGTTCCTTGTCCAAAAAAAGTTGGAGGGCAGGAGGGCAACTTAAATTTAGAAAACCATCAGTGCCGTCCAATCAGGATTTGAGGGCAAAGATCATTCTGACACAAACTTTGTCGACTTTTTCAGGAGCATCTTCAATATTGTCATTAAGATAATCCAGTCACTCATGTCCAGCTAGAGTAAATAGGTTCTAGACACCTCTGTGTTATTTATACCAGCTAATCTGTTAATCTTTCCCAGGAGTCAAAGGGTGAAGCAAGCAGAACGTGATACATGCTTGGTTAGGCTACTGGGACCCGACATAACTTTTTCAGTGTCAAATGCTGATGACAATATGCCGATATAATTCATATATTAACATAATACCATTTAACAACATAATTTACTCTTATTTGGTAAATGATGAACATAAACTCATATTTCACACAATATTTACAAAAAAACCCAAATATGGCAGTCATCTTGGTCTTATACTGACACCTAGTGGTGTGGATGCTCAAAAAACAACATTTTTCAGTTGCCAAAAAAGCTCTGTTCGCAGTCAGTAATTTATTTATTCCTCACGCTAAAGTGTGCAATAATATTTTTTACTTTAACAACACTTAAACTACTTTAAAAGCTCACCACTTACAACATCATTTACTCAACTTCATGTCTGTTAACACCCATGACCTTTTTAAAACAACTAACCAGGAAATCTCCCTCTGCAAAGAGATTAATCACAGCTTGATACTGGAATGGTTGAGCGAACAAGAATTACAATGAAAGGCTTTAACCAAGTGGTATCTGACAAGTGTAGGCCTACCGTCCATCCGCTCATGGCTATTTGAGGAGATATTTAGTGGACAGGACAGACAGTGTGATTATATCTATGCTTATTTCAACATTTTCACGTAATATTCTTATTAACTGCATTATAAACATCCTAACATAGATTTTCACATGCATTTATCCAATATAGTCAAGCACAGCACAGTAAGGGCAGACAAATGTCTCACTTCAAGAATGTCTGCATGTTTTCTTAAACAACCAGGGTTTCCCAACAGGGGTCTACTAACCCCCCTAGGGTATATAAAGGAATTGTGGCGTTTTATGAGATTGAAATATCAGTGCTAAATTAAATTTAATAAGAAATACAAATGTTTAGCTAATGTAGAAAAACTCTGAACTACACTATCAGTCAAATGTTTCTGAACTGTAAGGTTTTTCATTTTTTTTTTAATGTGAATCTCTTCTGCTCACCAAGGCTGCATTTATTTGATCCAAAGTACAGCAAAAACAGTAAACTTTTGAAATATTATTACTATTTATAAATTATACTATTATAAATAACTGCATTTTAAAATGTTATTTATTCCTGTAATTTCAAAGCTGAATTTTTGGCATCATTACTCCAGTCTTCAGTGTCACATGATCCTTCGGAAATCATTCTAATATTCTGATTTGCTGCTCAGGAAAAAGATTATTATTATTATAATTTTGAAAACAGCGGAGTAGAACTTTTTCAGATTTCTCTGATGGATAGAAAGTTCAAAATAACTTTATAAACATTATAAAATGTCTTTGTCATCACTTTTGATTAATGCAAAGCATCCTTGCTAAATAAAAAATTCTATATATATTTTTTTAAATTATACTGACTCCAAGCTTTTGAAAGGTAGTGTATGATGTTACAAAAGCTTTTTATTTCAGAGAAATGCTGATCTTTGGATCTTTCTATTCATCAAAGAATCCTGAAAAAACTGTACTGTTTTAAAAACTTTTTAAATATTGATAATAATAATTGAAAAATGTTTCTTGAACAGCAAATAAGCATATTAGAATGATTTCTGATTTCTTGCTTTGATCACATGAATAAATTACATTTTAAAATATATTCAGATAGAAAGCAGTTATTTTAAATAGTAAAACTATTTCACAATATTACTGCTTTTGCTGTATTTTGGATTAAATAAATGCAGGCTTGGTGAGCAGATGAGAATGTTTAAAAAAAACATACACAAACAGCTAGCACACAAAAATTCAGCCTAATTACTAGTATCTAATAAATAATTACTAGTCACAATTGGAATACATAATAGTCAGAACTGAATTGTTGATATCTGAACGTCAGATCCCCAGAACAGTCAATAGCAAAAATCTGATATGTGGTACTAGTAACAATGGAATACTTACTAGTCATTGCTTAGGTAAGTACAAGTATCTAATAAATAACCACTAGTATAAACAATTTTCACTCTGAATTGCTAGTAAATGTCATGAATAATTAGCCTACAAAGAAACAGCAAGTAACATACTGAATTAAACAATTATTAAATACAGAGACCGGAGAAGTATTTTCTTGTAAATCGTACTCTAATAATCTCTCAGTTTTGTTTACAAAATAAAGCGTAATTATTAGTATCTAGTGAAATAATTATATCTAGGTACTATTACCTAAAGATAATATTAGTTCCTCGTGAAATGGATCCTAGTAGCTAAAAATTAAGTACTAGTAGTATGAAAAATGGAGGATTTAAAGATTAAATGTACAGCGGCTTGACATACAGCGGCCACTGAGTTCCATAGGTCTGCAGGTCTACGTCTATAGCTCGACCACGTACACGACCACGTGAGCTGTACGTGGAAACATACTATGGCACCCTCAGATCACTGAAGGTCACAAGCCGTAAGAAAACTTACACCGTGATGTCAAACGTCAAATTTCAACTGATTCCCTATTACGCAATTTCGTGTTTCATAATCCATTTAGTGACGACAGCATAGATTTGATAGAACAAACATTAATCGAATCACGTTTAAGAGTCCACAACTAACTTTTCGCAATGTTTAAAATGCACAGGGATGGTCAATGTTTTTCTTTCAATAACAGATCTCTTTGAAATGATTACTAGTGCAGATCTGCATTGCCCAAGATGGCTACATTTTTGTGTGCTTGGTGCCAGGCTGCGGTTTGAAATGTGTACAATGTGTTCCCATGTGTGTTCCCTGCAAATGACACTGCGAACGTGTGTTAGTATAGTAGGCGAGTAACCTATGACGAGCACTAAAAACGTGATAGTTATCTCGAAAAGGCATTTACAAAATGTGAAGCAGCAGTAGAATCTGATGTAAGGACTGACCTTCATATCCCCTTAACACTAAACTACAAACCATGTGCCCCAAAAAAATGTAGTTTTTGTTAAGTATTGTGTTAAAGCTCGCTCTAGCACATTTGCATTGTAAGCAACAGTCGAAATGCATTAAGTATGAGAAATAACAAATCGCGAAAATTCAAAACGCACAGTAAATTGCATGATTTATAGGAAAAATATGACTTTATGAGACATATATGATGGTGCTCACCATCTCTATAGAGGTGTGCGCGATGCAGGGACTGTCGCGCCAGAGGCCCACACCTCTGCCAGGCTGCTCTGCACCCAAACATCGTCCAAACAGCCACAGGAGAAAAGCAGCGTGCAAGTCCAACGGAGGCGCAATGAATGACTGTGAAAGTAGGGAGGTGGTAGGGGAGGAGTGAACATAAGGGGAGGAGAAAACGCTTGTCCAAATCCTCCCCCTGCTGGGAATCTGTGGGACGCTAGCTTCAAACGCAACATAGTTTACAGTTCAAGTCAAAAATGTACATAGGCCTACACCTTGCAGAATCTGCATAATGTTAATTATTTTACCAAAATAAGAGGGATCATATTAAATGCATGTTATTTTTTATTTAGTACTGACCTGAATAAGATATTTTACATAAATTTACATAGAGTCCACACGAGAAAATAATAGTTGAATTTATAAAAAATTACCCTGTTCAAAATTCACATACACTTGATTTTTAATACTGTGTCGTTACCTGAATGATCCACAGTTTTTTTTAGTGATAGATGTTCATTAGTCCCTTGTTTGTCCTGAACAGTGTAAAACATGTAAGTATCTTCTGTAGCTTCTGAAGGGCAGTACTAAATGGGGGGGGAAAGATATTTAGGCAATATAAGAAAAATCCACACATTATCATTAATGCAGCGTGTTTGCTTCTGAAGCATCAGTGAGTGTTTGAACCTTCTGTCATAGTTGCATATGAGTCCCTCAGTTGTCCTCAGTGTGAAAACATGGATCTCAAAATCATACTGTCATTGTTGGAAAGGGTTCAAATACACAAAAATGCTGAAAAAACAAAGAATTTGTGAGACCTGAAAGATTTTTCTGAAGAATAGTGAGAAGTTTAACTGTTCAGGACAAACAACAGACTCATGAATAAATATCACTAAACAAAGAAACACAACTGTGGATCATTCAGGTAACAGCACAGTATTAAGAATCAAGTGTGTGTAAACAGGGTAACTTTTATAATAACTCAACTATTATTTTCTCTTGTGGACTATATGTAAATGTCTTTTCTGTGAAATATCTTATTCAGGTCAGTAATAAATAAAAATAACATGCATTCTGTGTGATCCTTCTTATTTTGGTAAAATAATTAACATTTTGCAGATTCTGCAAGGTATATGTAAACTTTTGACTTCAACTGTATAACATTTGAAGTGGATCAAAACCTTTTATCAAAGTTGTCCTAAAACCCAAACAATACCTGTTCTTGTCTTAGTACAACTTTGATGAACTTTTTTAAACCACTTCAAACGTTGACTACTGTATTCACTCAAATAGTCTTTTTAACAACATTGTTTACTTTATGTTACTTACATTGCAAAAGTATCTAAATTAAATGAACTAAAGTTCCACACACTGATCCCAGTATCCAAAGATTTATCATGGTACCAGCAAAAACAATGTTAGTATACACTGATCAGGCGTAGCATTATGACCACCTTTCTAATATCGTGCTGGTCCCACTTTTGCTGCCAAAACAGCTCTGACCCATCGAGGCATGGACTCCACTAGACAACTGAAGGTGTGCTGTGGTATCTGGCACCAAGAAGGTCCTTGAAGTCCTGTAAGTTGCAAGGTGGGGCCTCCATGGATCGAACTTGCTTTTTCAGCACATCCCACACATGCTTGCTTGCAGCCCCATACGCAACAAAGCACTGTGTATTTTGACACCTTTCCATCGGAACCAGCATTAACTTCTTGAGCAATTTGAGCTACAGTAGCTCATCTGCTGGGTCGGACCACACGGGCCATCAATGAACCTTGGCCACCCATGACCCTGTCGCCAGTTCACCATTGTTCTTTCCTTGGACCACTTTTGATAGATACTGACCACTGCAGACCGGGAACACCCCACAAGAGCTGCAGTTGCCCTGACCCAGTCATCTAGCCATCACAATTTGGTCATTGTCAAACTTACTCGAATCCCTACGCTTGCCCAATTTTCCTGCTTTTAACACATCAACTTCGAAGACAAAATATTCACTTGCTGCCTAATATATCCTACCCACTAACAGGTGCCGTGATGAAGAGATAATCAGTGGTCATACTGTTATGCCTGATCGGTGTATATACAATGTTTTTTTAATAGTTGTTTTTTAGGTTTCATAAGTGGACACTCAGGTTAACAGAATGTTGCAGAAAGGTTTTTGTAAAACAGCCTGTCTAAGTAATTTAATAGTATGCTGCGTGTTGAAAAGCTGCGGTGATTAATAAGATCGGACATTCTCCAGAGCTCTGTGGCCTATTAATTAGTATACTATTATGAGATCATGGCACAGAGATGTACCATTGCACCTAACATACTGGTTGTTTTGTTTCCATGCATGTTCTGCAATGTACGAAGGTAATCTTTTTACTCAAATCGTCAACCTGTTTCTCCTAACCACATGACTCTTATTGAACATTCCAAATTAAATATAAGAACATTACTGGTTTGTTGACACTGAATGTTGGCTTTGAAAGTCTGATCCTGTGGAAACAAGGACAGACAAAGTTCAAGAATGATTCTGTAATTGTTTTGCTTATAAACCACATTGTTAGACTAAAGTGAAGGGAACAAAGCTAATCCGAATATTTAACATAATATTTATATTTCTGCAACTCATGTTTGCTGGAGTCAGGAGAGAGTGACTAGAGACATGTTATATATATACACATCTTTAATACACATTATTGTACATCTTTCAAATGCAGAGGAACACTGAAACAGGAAAAACAGAAGATCCACAAAGCACAGAGCAAGCGTTGCCCTACAAAGGAAAAAAAAACCCTGTTACTTTTACATCATTAGCACTGCATTATCTAACAAGATTTAGAATTTAAAATGAGACTGAATAAAAAGATGATAATTGTGATACTTACATGGTCTCATGAATTACTGTAACCCATTCCTTGTTTTGTACTCATGCACATCAGTGCTGTGCTGTTTAAACAGCTGGTGGGGAATAGAGTGTGTTTAGAAAAATCAAAAAAAGTGTGTTTGTGTGTTTATGTTTGAGAGATCATTCAAAATGAGTTACCAGTGCCCACAAGACAGCTGTGCTCCCAAATGCCAGTCCTACTCTCAGCATGTTTGGTTTGGATGGATCCGGTTTGGAAGCTACAAAGGAATTTCTGCTAATCACTGAAAAAGGAGAGAAAAGCAAACCTCAAACCACATATATTTAATACAACGTCTGATTTATTGTACAGTTTTGGTACCTGTTATATGTAACTTGATAGTTTGCATACGAATTGATATATTAACCAGCAGCACTAATATACAACGCAAATCCAAAATGTTACAGTATTTCTATTTTGTCAGATGTAATACGCATTACTGTAATATAACATTAATTTAAAAATAACTTTTCATTATCCTCTGTTGTAATTCACAAACACTGGAAATGGCAATTAAAGCACCATATATAAAAGCTGCGTAAATAAATCACATATATAACTAACTAATTCGCAGAAGAAACTAATATATTGGCTGCTGTGTTGCTAGTCTTGCTAAGCTAAGCAAGGTCAGGCCATTTTGCTTTGCTCACTTAGGGCGAATAAAGAAATTTACCGAGAAAATGTAGTGAGACTACAATGTACGTTTAATATAATTTGCATTTCATACTCACTCTTATTGACAGATGAAGTCCGCAACAATAATCGACCGAGAGGCATTTTGACAGCGTTTCTCTCCCAGACAAAATGCGATCCTTACTCGATTACTTTTCCTGGCTCCTGGAATGGCTGACCTAGTGGCAAGTAGAGTAATCGATTCTAGTAATCATATCATCAGTCCTAAATTTTTGAAACACACTCGAGTTTACATAACAACCATTCATTAATTAATCAAAAAGATGCTGTAGTCTTTGGTCTCCTGAAAAAACAAAACAAAACAATAACTTAAATAAAACTCCACAAAACAATAAATGAATACATTTATCATCATTGTTTTTTGGAATGACACATAAATATATTCAACTTATCCTGAATCTATAAAATGTAAAAATCCTAAAAACATTTTCCATATATTGACTGAAAAAAAAAAAAAAAAAAAATCGGTGTATACACCATTACTTTTGACACTTTTTCTGGAATATAGAATAATTAATATCTAAATGATATCTCTCTAATAACACACTTTTAACTAGATATATACCATGTACAGCCACATAACCTCTTTTACTTTATTATTTAAACAATATTTTCCAACAAATACTCCAAGGTTTAATCCAGTTTATACACACTTATCTACAATAAGCTTTTATGAATAGCTGTTTCATCAGTTATAATGAATACGCTTATTAGCACAACTGGTATATGGTATATCTCCCATAAACATGCCGTCTTTAAAATATTGCCTCAGAAACATCGCTTCCACAAGCCATTACAAATGTTTAATTTGCTGAGGTATTTTTTTTAACACAACATTCACAGCAGATACATACAACAGAAATACTGTTTAAAAAAACAATGTGACTCAGGTTGATGCAAAGCACTAAAATACATACATAATTAGGCCCCCCCAAAAAGAAATAAATATATAATAATAAATAGAAACAGAAAAACAAATAGATAAAAACTTAAGATAAACATGTAAAACAAAAAATAAGTAAATAAATAAACTCAAATATAATAATTACTTTATTACACATAAAATGTCAACTTCAAAGAATAACCAGGAGGAAATCTTTACATTGATCCAAGTCATTACTTTTTCATTAGTACGGCTGTTTTAGCAGCTTTCTTATTAAAACAGACTCACGGAATTGTTTCAGATCAATGCAGATAAAATAGGCCACAGAGAGTTAGCAGTTTTAACATACACATCCAACTCATTTGATCCTGATCCCAAATCAAAAAAGTACATTAATTATTTCGTAAGCAGAGAAAACAAGACATTTCCAAAAATCCTCTGCATAATCATATTCAAATAATTTACTGAAGAATGGCGTCAAACACAACAGCACACGACCAACATAATATTGCCATCTAGTGACTACAATGCATACGGCATAACAGGCATTGTTCAATATACATGCTTGGTCGCACGTTTATTGTAATTAGAATAAAATAATATTTCAATAAAATAATATTAATAAAATAAATATTTGTTCGTATAATTATATATTTAATGTAGAAATATTTTTGAAAAAGTTAATTTCCACTGTTTCATCCCCGCCTCGGAAATGCTGCACACTCCGCGCATGCGCAGTTCACCGCTTGACCCGGGGAGAAGCAGCGTCGCCATTTTGGTTCTGAAGGGGGGCCTGCTGTCACCACGTGAAGGCGAGAAGCCCCAGACAGCGAAGTTCGGGGGGCTTTTACGATACAGCAGACAATCCGGCCAGAGGATCGCGGATTCCGATTCATGATCAGAGCAAAGTGACGGTGATCAACACCCAAGAAGAAGAAGAATGCCCTCGGTAACTCTGCCGCCGAAGGAGAACGCTCTCTTTAAGAGAATATTGGTAAGTTGGGGGAAATATATCTGCAAACGAACGCTGGATTGTTAATAATAGAAAGCAAGCATGTGTCAGTCGCCTTCCTATTTTAGCCAGGATCTCTCTCCGCTGACCTCAAGAGAAACCTCCTAAGAGTATTTTGCAAGCTAGCAGAGAGCATTGCCATTTCTTTAATACTCGTAACATGACTATTAGCTCATGCACGTTCACGCACTTTGAGAGCAGATGAACTTGCCCGACACAGAGCAGCTAACTGCCTTAGCAAGTTAAGCGCAAAGATCAGTGATTTGATAGCTGTGCGGACGGAATACACATTAAACAATGCTATAAAGTCGCATTAACAACAGGGTATTGTTTAAGGCTTTCGGACTATATAGGGGACTAAGTCATGTCAAAACACGGGCTTGAATCGATTACTCACCCTGCAAGTGAACAGAATGAAAGATAATCAATTTAAAGCAACACTAACCTCAAAATAACAGCAGAGTATTAAAACATACGAAGGCAGAGTTGCAGTAGTTGAGTTAGTGTGTCGTTTACAGATTTTTCATACAAGCTTTATTGGAAAAACATGACTTTGTATACACCATTATTGTGCATTGACATTTTAGTTACTACCTGAACGCTACGCCTCAAATCTGCTGTCAGATCCTAACTATATAAAATAACTATATATCCTAACTAAGTAAACTATATAAAATATTTGAAAATAAAAGTTTTAGTTCAGAAATCATGATTTGTCAGTCATATTAAGAGAGGGACATATACTGGAAAGCTTTCTGAAAAGAATATTGATATTAATTACTTGATATATATTGTGTTTAACAATTAAAATGTTACTGTTACTGAGATTTAATAATGGTGAAACCTTACATTTGTCAACATATACACGTTTTTGAAGTTTTTTAATGTTTTTTTAAAAGAAGGGTCTTCTGCTCATTTGATCCAAAATACAGCAAAAGCAGTACAATTCTGAAATATTTTTACTATTTTAAAATAATGGCATTCTATTTAAATGTATATATTTTAAAATGTAATTTATTCCTGTGATCAAAGTTACATTTTCAGCATCATTACTCCAGTCTTCAGTCACATGATCCATCAGAAATCATTCCGATATGCTGTTCAAGAAACATTTAAATATTGATAATAGTAATAACATGGTAGTAATAACGTTTTTTTTTTCAGGATTCTTTGATGAATAGAAAGATCCAAAGGTCAGCATTTTCTGAAATAAAAAGCTTTTGTAACATTATACACTATACCATTCAAAAGCTGTTAATATAATTATTTATTTATTTATTTATTTGTGAAAGAAATTATAGAAATGAATACTTTTATTTAGCAAGGATGCTTTAAAATGATCAAAAGTCCTGATAAAGACATTTATAATGTTGCAAAAGATTTCTATTTCAGATAAATGCTGTTCTTTTGAAAAAATCTACTCGGCTGTTTTCCACATAATAATTATAATAATAATAATAATAATAAATGTTTTTTGAGCAGCCAATCAGAATATTAGAATGATTTCTGAAGAATCATGTGACTAGAGTAATTATACTAAAAATTCAGCTTTGAAATCACAGAAATTAGTTACATTTTAAAATGCGTTCAAATAGAAGACACTTATTTTGAATAGTAAAAATATTTTAAAGATTTTCTGCTTTTGCTGTACTTTGGATCAAATAAATGCAGGCTTGGTGAGCAGAAGAGACTTCTTTAAAAAACAAACTTACTTCTTGAAAACCTTGACTGGTAGTGTACAGTATTTAAAAACATAAGCTTTTGTTCAGAAATCATGATTTGTTAGTCATCAAGGAAGGGACATATTCTTGAAAGCTTTTGATAAAACAAAAGTGGGCGTAATGCAAGATGACTCAACTAGTATAGATATAAATTACTTGGTGTACTAGATATAGTGTGTTAAAAAATTAAAATGTTGCTGTTACTGAGATTTAATAAGTTTACTTTCGAGGTTCACACAGAAACCAAAAGAGAATGCACTGCGGGAGACTGACTAGCTTGACGGGTTGGCTCTCTTTCAAAAACAAGTTAGCCGTCTGCCTATAGACGACATTTATGATCTTTTTCCAGGCAATTTAGCTGTCGAGGACACAGCTTGTAACATGACTACTTTGATTAGAAATAGTTTTAAACATCCAAATGATGTACCCTTGTTGATAGGAAACTGGAGCTTTAAGAAGTTGTTTTTAGGTCATAGTGACTCAACAGCAACTTGCCTAGTCATTGCTCCTGTTAGTAACGTGTATTAATGACCACTAATGAAACAGCCCCAAATGGTTGTTTTAACCGATTGTTGCACAGTCCTGATTTTTATTCCAGAATAGTTAGAAATTTAAAGTCATCTGACGTTAGTTTATTTGTGTTTTCTAACATCTGTTTCTGTTCTGTCACAGGGAGGGAGCTTGAATTGCTAGAAGTCCTATTGTGATTTAATTTCTTAGGCTCACGCATTAGTTTTCAGCCATGATAACTATGCAAACAGCCGTGCATAAAGGGGTCAGTCTATTAAATGTTATTATGCCAGAGGGCATTCCTTCATGTTACTGTTATGTCGATATTTGGCAGACAGCTATGCTGGGATGTCTAAACTGTTGTGGTGACCAAAGTAGATAGGAATCTGTTTGTAAACAACATCTCGTCATCATAGCCTTTTTCTGAGCCTGCCACAGGTGTTTTTTCAGCATTTTAAAGTATTTTAATAAGAGTTACGTCAGAAAGCAGGAGATCTTTACGGGGAACGTTGTGACAGAAGGTGTGGCTTTCTTCTCAGATTGTTTTCTGGCATTGATGCCTTGATTATCCTGCTCTTGTCTTTGCAGGAGTTTATGAACTCTGTTGGCCTTTGTGTTCTCATATGTCGTTTTCTACACAGTGCCAAAACTATTCACACTGGGTGTCCTGATTTTGTGTTTGCATCTTTCTTCGTGGCTTTGTAGGTGGTTAGAAGTGTTTGGAAGATGTTCATCGCTAACCACATACCTTAACCCTACTTTCATTTTGCCTAATGCACAATGAAAGTGACATTTTTCCATTTTATGTCTTGCAGAGATGCTACGAACACAAGCAGTACAGAAATGGGCTCAAGTTTTGCAAACAGATCCTGTCCAACCCAAAGTTCACCGAACACGGAGGTAAGATCATTCTTGGACATCGTCTTGTCATTATGACTAATTCAATTTGTTGAGTACATGATGATCTCTTTTTTCCCATCCCGCAGAGACCCTTGCAATGAAGGGACTGACTCTGAACTGCTTGGGCCGAAAAGAGGAGGCGTATGATCTAGTGCGACGAGGCTTGCGAAATGATCTGAAGAGTCATGTCTGTATCCTTAACACGTTTTCCAGTGTCAAAAGATGTATTAGTAATTTGTGTAAACACATGAATACTTGTACACAACTGTTAGTGATTGACACCTGGTTTCAAGGTACAGTTTTATGCAAAAGTTTGGGAACCCCTTGCAGAATCTGTGAAAAGAGATATGATACAAAATGCATGTTATTTTTTTTATTTAGTACTGTCCTGAGTAAGATATTTTACAAAAAAAGATGTTTAAGACCAAAAAAAAATTATTAAAATAACCCTTTCAAAACTTTGGGAACCCTTGGTTCTTAATACTGTGTGTGGTTACCTGGATGATCTATGACTGTTTTTGTTTTGTGATAGTTGTTCATGAGCCCCTTGTTTGTTCTGAACAGTTAAACTGAGCACTGTTCTTCAGAAAAATCCTCCAGGTCCTGCATCTTTTGCATATTTGAACCCTTTCCAGCAATGACTGTATGATTTTGAGATTCATCTTTTCACACTGAGGATAATTGAGGGACTCAAACACAACTATTAAAAAAAAGATTCAAATCCTCACTGATGCTCCAGAAGGAAACACGATACATTAAGAGCCAGGGGGCGAAAACTTTTTGAATTTGAAGATCAAGGTAAATTGTACTTAATTTGTCTTCAGGGAAATATGCAAGTATCCTGCTTCTGAAGGGCAGTACTAAATGGGAAAAAATTGGACATCGTCATCCTGTTCAAAAGTTTTCACCCCCGGTTCTTAATGCATTATTTCCTTCTGGAGCATCAGTGAATGTTTCAACTTTTTTTAATAGTTGTGTTTGAGTCCCTCAGTTTTCCTCGGTGTGAAAAGATGGATCAGTCACTGCAGGAAAGGGTTGAAATATGCACAAGATGCTGAAAAACTAAAGAATCTGCAGGACCTGGAGGATTTTTCTGAAGAACAGTGCTCAGTTTAATTGTTGAAAACAAACAAGGGACTCATTAACAACTATCACAAGACAAAAAAACAGTCGTAGACCATCCAGGTAACCACACACAATATTAAGAACCAAGGGTTCCCAAAGTTTTGCAGATATTTTATGTAAAATATCTTACTCAGAATAGTACTAAATATAACTTAACATGCATTTTGTATGATCTTTCTTATTTTAAGTTTTTACATTTTCACTGATTCTGCAAGGGGTTCCCAAATTTTTCCATAAAACTACTTTTTGACTCTTAAAATTCCCATGAAATCAAAATGGAAGTTTTGTGACTTTTAGTATGAATATGTTAGCCTTAAGGTTATCTATAAGCTATTGTTTTAAAACAATGACAAAATTTGCATTTGCAAGATATAAGCATTCAAAACTTACAATCTCTAACTTCCGCCAATATGGATAAACGATTTTGATGACATCACCCTGCACTTCAACTTCTTATCAACTTTCTGTCCAATCAAATGCTCTCTAGAATCCGAAGCGTCCCGCCCCCTACACTATAAATACACACCGAAGCTGTGGTTCACTTGTTCACAGAATTAGCATTTTCTACAAGGTTAATGGCACATATATGGGGAGAGAGAACTATTTAGGCAGTGTAAATATGCTTTCCATTGGGGCGAAAGAAGTCTGGTTTCGTGCTGGTTTTGCACTGGTTTTACACAGTCTTCTCTGGTCCAGAGATGTGATAGCATGGAGTGGATCATATGCGTAAATCAGCACAGACTATAAAACGTATCGAACCCATTTGAATTCTACACAGAATGGTGTATTATATAGCTGTATGGATGAGATTGTGGCGGCCTTACATTGTCGAATATGGCTTTACCAAGCTCAACGGCTCTGGCCCAAGATGTGATATAAACAAAACGCTATTGGCTATTTAAAAAGGGTCTTCTTGTCTTGGTTGAAATTATGTTAGCTCATAGTGTAACGCTGCGTGTTTCAAAGCACTTAGTGGACGTTTAATGTCAGTTGTCTGGCAACTGTATGGCATATATTACCTCACAGCATAATTTAAAGAATAAGTACAGTTCGGGATGCATTATAAATCAAAATAAAAGTGATCACAATATGGCCTAGTCAAATTGCGAAGGCTGAGATTTAATTAAATTCCTCCAAAATCTTACAGCCCTAGAGGCACAGTGTGCAGTCCTGTCCTTAACTCTTCTTCAGGTTGGCACGTGTATGGTTTGCTTCAGCGCTCGGATAAGAAGTATGACGAGGCCATCAAGTGCTACAGGAATGCTCTTAAATGGGACAAAGACAATCTGCAAATCCTTAGAGATCTTTCACTGCTGCAGATCCAAATGAGAGACCTCGAAGGTTACAGGGTAAGTTATTTTGAATGTAAGTGCTTCCATGTGTCAAGAAACTACAGTTTTCCATGGAACAAGCCAGTAAAAATACAGTTTTTTCCAAAGTCATCCTTTCACTCAAATTTTTATGGTCCTAATATAATTCATAACATTTTCTCTGTCACAGGAGACTAGGTACCAGTTACTGCAGTTGCGGCCAGCTCAAAGAGCTTCCTGGATCGGTTATGCCATCGCGTACCACCTTCTGGAAGATTATGAGATGGCGGCCAAGATTGTGGAGGAGTTCCGCAAAACACAGCAGGTATTTTTTTTCATCGCTTCCTTTCAGTTATCATCTACACTAAGTTTATTGTTGCGGAGAGCTTAGTAGTAGATACCACCCAGTGTTTGTTTTCGGATGCCACTGAGGTGTGTTGTTGATTGTGTTTCAGACGTCTCCAGATAAAGTGGATTACGAGTACAGTGAGCTGTTGCTTTATCAGAATCAGCTGTTGAGAGAGGCCGGACTTATCAAAGAAGCTCTTGATCACCTGACCAACTATGAAAAACAGATATGTGACAAACTGGCTGTAGAGGAGACACGAGGTGTGTTTTTTATATGCGTATATATGGTTTCTGATTTGCTGTCATTTAATGCACACTTACATTTAAAACAAACTCTAATTTAATAACAATTTTAAATCTTAAGCAAATCTCAGAATGAACACTCGTATTTATATGCTGAATAATTCTATGTTGTGATTCTGAAATTCACTTTTAGCATTTAAAGATTTAAAATTTTATTTATTTATTTTATAATAGATATGTAAATGATTAGTTCACTTCCAGAATGACAATTTCCTGATAATTTACTCACCCCCATGTGATCCAAGATGTTCATGTCTTTCTTTCTTCAGTCAAAAAGAAATTGTTTTTTGAGGAAAACATTCCAGGATTTTTCTCCATATAGTGGACTTCAGTGGTGGCCAACGGGTTGAAGGTCCAAACTGTAGTTTCAATGCAGCTTCAAAGAGCTCTACAAGATCCCAGATGAGGAATAAGGGTCTTGTCTTACGAAACAATTTGTAATTTTCTAAGAAAAATACAAATTTAGATACTTTTTAAACACATGCTCATCTTGCACTAGCTCGACCTCACACATTACGTATTTTTCCGGTGTTGGCATCCCTATGTATGTCATGACCTTGTTTATCGTCTGCTGTCGCAGTTTGTTTAAAGGAGAAGTTCAGTTTTTACAGATAATTTACTCACCCCCTTGTCATCCAAGATGTTTGTGTGAAAGAATTCTTCAGTCGTAAAGAAATTGTTTCTTAAGGAAAACATTTCAAGATTTCTCTCCATATAATAGACTTCTATGGTGCCCACGAGTTTGAACTTACAAAATGCAGCTTCAAAGGGCTCTAAATGATTTCCAGCCGGGGAAAAGGGACTTATCTAGCTAAATGTTTGGTCATTTTCTAAAAAAATTAAACATTCATATGGTTTTAAACTCAAATGCTAGTCTTGTCTAGCTTTGTGATGTGCATGCAAATTTTTTGACCTACCCTAACTGTATTGACTCGAATTACACAGAGTTCGCATGCGCGTCACAAAGCTAGACAAGACGAGCATTTGAGATTAAAAAGTATATAAATTGTGCTTTTTTCTTGTTTTTTAAGAAAATAACCGATCGTTTTGCTATCTTTTTGCATTTTGGAAGTTCAAACTCGGGGCACCATAGAAGTCCACTATATGGAGAACATTCCTGAAATGTTTTCCTCAAGAAACATAATTTCTTTACGACTGAAGAAAGACATGAACATCTCTGATGACAAAAGGTTGAGTAAATTTTCTGTAAATTTCTGTTCTGGACATGAACATTAAAAGCAACGTATGTTTATATGTGTGTAGGAGAGCTGCTTCTCAAGTTAGATCGGGCTGGTGAAGCTACGGAGGTCTACCACAGACTGCTGGAGAGAAACCCTGAAAACTGGAGCTACTATCAAGGGCTAGAGAAAGCACTCAAACCAAGTAAATACACATTCTTCCACAGAAAGTCTTGGCTGATTTTCATTTCTATTAGTTCCTTATTCTATGTCTGCTTTCAGAGAGTGTCGAGGAGAAGCAGAAAATCTATGAAGATGCCTGGGTTAAGTATCCTAAAGGCCTGGTGCCAAGAAGACTTCCTCTCAGCTTCCTCACAGGTCAGTGCCAGTCTTGTCAAATCAATAGGCTCATTATGCTCTCATAATGCGTCTGTGTAATGTGTATATGACCGCATTTGGCTCTCGCAGGTGAGAAGTTTAGAGAGTGTTTGGATCGTTACTTGAGGATGAACTTCAGCAAAGGATGCCCGCCTGTCTTTACCACACTGAAATCACTCTACCACCACAAAGACAAGGTGAGATGGGGCAATATGACCAGGAAAACTTGTTTCTTCTGGACTTTTAACATATGTGACCCTGGACCACAAAACCAGTCATAAGAGTCATTTTTTTAAAAATTGAGATGTATACATCATCTGAAAGCTGAATAAATACGCTTTCCATTGACGTATGGTGCAAAATCTGAGAGTGCAAAAAATTTAAAGTTGTCCAAATGAAGTTCTTAGCAATGCATATTACTAATCAAAAATTAAGTTTTGAGATATTTACAGTAGGAAATTTACAAAATATCCTTATGGAACATGATCTTTACTTAATTTACTAATGATTTTTGGCATAAAACTGATCATTTTGGCCCATACAATGTATTGTTGGCTGTTGCTACAAATATACCCATACTACTTGTTGACTGGTTTTGTGGTCCAGGGTCACATATAAGAAAAGACACCATTTTTTTATAACATTTTCCTGTCTTCTGCAGGTAGCAATAATTGAGGAATTAGTCGTTGGCTATGAAAAAAGTTTGCGAACCTGTAAAATGTTCAACCAAAATGGTGAGTTCATAAACATATTTTAATGACGGATGGCAGTTGCAGTAATGGTGCCAAAGTTCTTACAGTGAACATGTGATGATGCTTTTGTAGATGATGGGAAAACAGAGCCGCCCACTACTTTACTGTGGGTTCAGTATTTCCTGGCCCAGCATTTCAACTATATCGGCAAGCAGACGCTTGCCCTCGAATACATCAACACAGCCATTGAAAGCACCCCCACGCTCATAGAGCTATTCCTCATCAAGGCAAAGATATACAAGGTAAAACACACTCAGGTCATTGAAACATTTTATATTTGACAAGACAGAAGCCATTAAATAAACATGAGAGAGTGACCTTATTTTCTTTTGAAAGCATGCGGGTAACATCCGTGAAGCTGCTCGCTGGATGGACGAGGCCCAGGCTCTGGACACTGCTGACCGCTTCATCAACTCAAAGTGTGCCAAGTATTTGCTCAAGGCTGGACTTATCAAAGAGGCTGAAGAGATGTGCTCCAAGTTCACACGGGTTAGTATGGTTAAGGTCACATGCTTGTGATAATGCATTTAAAATAACACCAATTATATATCTATAATACAGTTCAAACGGTCAGTAAAAATTTGCATATTAGAATGATTTCTGAAGGATCATGTGACATTTGAAGAGTCATGAACTGCCTTTTATATTTTGTACTGTTCTCTGAGGTCCACTTATAATGTTATCAAGATTTTTACAGCAAAAAACATAATGATGAAGTAATAGGCTATTGTCTGTCCTGCTTTTATCCCCCCTCTGCAGAACGCTCTGTTTGAATAGGTGTGGCGGATTGTAAACTTGGAAGTAAACGGCCACTGCTAACAACGTACATTCAGCCTCATAGATGGACGCCGCTGTGATTTAGGTTTAAAATGCATAAATAACTCAGTACATATCAAACGATCTGTAAGAAGAGACAAAGCAATAGTGACCACGTAATGAAAACAGTTACTCGCATTTTTATTGCGACATCACTCTCGGATCCAATATAGGCGGCACAGCATCTTCTTTTAGTTTCAGTCTTTTAAAAAATATCCCGCATCGAATTCTGACGTAACCTCAGTTCCCTGAGATAAAGGAACAAGCGTTGAGTTGCTGACACTATGGGTAATTGTAAACAAATCTGAGGTATGGAACTTCATTAAAAATAAAGTTCATCCACTCTTTCCTAATGTTGGGGTCACAAATCGGCACTGCAGAGCATCTTGTTGTTTTCAGAGGCATCTTTATCGTTTGGTTTCTGCGTAGACCTGCATTTGTCTTTCTCGTAAACACTACATGTGTGAATTGGTGGGCGGGGCTAAACAGGCAGTGATGTCGATGTTCTTCTGCGAAGATGTCTACCTATTACCTACACATTAGGGATGTCACAATACGCAATATAATATTGAACCGTTCGGTACGACATCCACGGTTCAGTGCGCGCTTGTGAATTGCGGTTCTTCGGTTTTGCATTTAAATAATTTCCATGTTTTATTTCTCTCGAAATTAGCTGTGTGTCCATGATTTCACGTGCTAAGATGAGAAAACGCCTCCCTGTTTATATTTGAAAAGCAACACTTGCAGAGCATCTTCCCTTCTAATGAAATGCAGTGATAAGCCTTTCTAAACCTGTTGTCCAACTAAAGAGAACATTACTTATTTTTACTTCACAGCATCAGAGTTTTTTGAAATAACTTCCTTTTGTGATCTGATGTGGCTTCTTATCAAAGAATGAGGCAGCCAATATATTCTATAGTGTATGTCAATTAGCAGTGGCTTACAAATATACTTAATCGTTATGAAAATACCTGAGATGGCTTGAAGAACCATATAAACCATGTATTATTGCAGACAGGTGTTTATTGTCCTTATACTATATCATTCAAAACGTTTAAAGTTATATCTTGTTTAAATTCAGTTACGGGAAGAGTCATGCCTTTATCCATATTAGAGATTTCCTGGCTGGAACGTCATCAGTATTATCTCTTCGACGCATATGTGGATTTTCTGCATGTGGGTGCCCTCTGGCATCCAGTATGAATGAAATCCATCCTATTTTGCGTAAAATTTGGAAAAATAATACCTCTCTCAAAAGAAAAATTAAGCAGACATATAATAATCCGCGCTTTTTCCAGTGTACAGAGGTTTACAGGAGTATTTTGTTAAATGGATACAAAAAAAAAAGCTTTCAGAACTGAACTGAACCGAAAACCGTGGTTAAAAACAGAGGTACATATTGAACCGTGGACTAACTGTATTGTTGCATCCCTAGTACACATGCTGTCGTTATGGCAGACTCCCTTGAATATAAGCTGTTTTTAGACTAACGTCATCGTTTTGAGTTCTGAAACGTACAGGATGTTTTTATAGTACAGTGACCTTTTATATGTCGAAAGATTAAGGCAGTTTTGGTTTCTCAGTTCATCACCCCTGTAAAACTGGAGTAATAGCTGCTAAAAATTTAGCTTTGCCATCAAGGGAAAAAATTATGTTTTAAAAAATATTATAATAGAAAACAGTTATTTTAAAGTATAATAATGTTTCACAATATGAATGTATTTGTTGCATTATTAATTAAATAAGTGCAGCCTTAATGAGCACTAGAGACTTCTTTTGAAAAACATTTTTAAAAATCGTACTAAACTTTTAAATAGTAGTGAGTTATTTTAAATTCTTTTTAAAAGACTAGTCTGTTCATTTGGAGGCATTGCCTCTGGCAGCTGTTTTCTTGGCTTGCACATACAGCTCCAAAGACTGAACCAGTAAAATGCTGGCTGAGATTACATTTCAGGAACACTGAAAGCAGTACCAATTTTTTTCTCCTTCAGACAAAAGCCCTTTTTCAGTTTTGTGCATTTCTGGGGAAAAAAGAGACTGATAATGTTTTAACCAATGGTTCAATCGTCCCTTGTGACTAAAATTCAGGATTTGCTTACCCTACAACTTGCATAATGACCTTTTAAATGGATAGTTGACCCAAAAATGAAATTTCTGTCATTAATTACTTACCCTCATGTCATTCCCAAAGCCTTAAGACCTTTGTTCATCTTCAGAACACAAATTAAGATATTTTTGAGGAAATTCAGAGGAAATCCAGAGCTTTCTGACCCTGCATAGACAGCAATGCAACTGACATGTTCAAGGCCCAGAAAGGTAGTAAGGACATTGTTAAAATAGTCCATGTGACATCAGTGGTTCAACTGTAATTTTATGAAGCTACGAGAATACGTTTTTGTGTGCAAAGAAAATTAAAATAATATTGGTACTCAACAATTTCTTCTCTTCTGGCTTTTGTGTCAGCAGCACCACACTTATCCAATGTGGTACTCTTGTGAACAAATGTTTTTTTTTTTTTTTTTCCTTTGCGCAAAAAAGTATTCTCGTAGCTCCATAAAATTACGGTTGAACAACAGATGTCACATGGACTATTTTAACAATGTTCTTGCTACCTTTCTGGGCCTTGGAAGTGTCAGTTGCGTTGCTGTCTATGCAGGGTCAGAAAGCTTTCGGATTACATCAAAAATATCTTAATTTGTGTTCTGAAGATAAACGAAGGTCTTATGGGTTTGGAACAACGAGAGGGTGAGTAATTAATGACAGAATTTACTATCCCTTTTATTTTTCCAAGAGTTTCTCATCAAAAACACATCAGTCTGAGTGTCTGTTCTTTATCACCTGCAGGAAGGAACCTCGGCGGTAGAGAATCTGAATGAGATGCAGTGCATGTGGTTCCAGACGGAATGTGCTCTGGCCTACAAGTCCTTGAACAAATATGGAGAGGCGCTGAAGAAATGTCATGAAATTGAGAGGGTAAATCTTGCAGATTTAGAAACTATCAGATGTGTATAGCAAACTAACATGGTGAATACCTCTATGCTATATCTGTAGTTTAGAGTTCAAGTAGAACAGATTTACCCGACGGTCTGAAATATCCTAAAACTTTCTTCTTTTGCCGTTCACAGCATTTTGTGGAGATAACAGACGACCAGTTTGACTTCCACACATACTGTATGCGAAAGATGACGTTGCGTTCTTACGTCGATTTGCTCAAACTAGAGGACGTGTTGCGTATGCACCCTTTCTATTTCAAGGCAGCACGTACAGCCATCGAGATCTACCTCAGCCTACATGATAACCCGCTCTCCGATGACAACAAGGAGTCGCAGGCAGATAACGGTACCGTCATGTACACGCTTAAAACAAAAAATGCCCAAAAGTGAGGCAAGTTTTATTTTCTTAACAATTGTTTATTCTGTAGCCAACCTAACGGACAAGGAGCTGAAGAAATTGCGCAACAAACAGAGACGTGCCCAAAAGAAAGCCCAGTTAGAGGAGGAAAAGAAGAATGCCGAAAAAGAGAAACAGCTAAAGAACCAAAAGAAGAAAAAGGAAGAGGATGAGGAGGAGATTGGAGGACCGAAAGAGGAGCTCATACCAGAAAAACTGGCAAAGGTGCGCATGTTAAAGCCACTTGTACTTTAGAGGATAAAGTATTTTGATTGTGTTTATCACAATATCCTATTTCTGTCTGTAGGTTGAGAATCCTCTAGAAGAAGCGGTTAAGTTCCTGACTCCTTTGAAGAACTTAGTAAAGAATAAAATAGAGACGCACCTGCTGGCCTTTGAGATCTACCTCAGGAAAGGTGAGCATACTGATGAATTTATGATTCAGGATTTGTGGTTTGAAACTTATAATGTGTGTTTGTGTTTGTAGAGAAGTATCTTTTGATGCTGCAGTCGGTGAAGAGAGCTTACTCATTGGACCCCGATCACCCCTGGCTCCACCAGTGTTTGGTGCGATTCTTCAAAGGAGGTACATAAAGGCCCATATGCTTGCCTCACATGGGACAAAAAAGAGAAAACATACAAGAACGCTAAGCTTTGTGTCTATTTTCAGTGTCGGACAGTAAGGACATGCCGGAGGCAGTGCAGACCGTTCTGAAGCAGGAGATCACGAAACTGTTTGGCGAGAGTGACCCCAAGACTTTCAACAAGAACTTCCTGAGCAAACATGCAAACTCAATACCACACAGAGTTGCAGGTACACACTTTATGATGTTAATGAACTTTTGCAAGCCACTATAGACTGTTTATAGATTGACAAGTAAACAAGCCCTTGAAGGAACACGCCACTTTTTTTGAAAATAGGCTCATTTTCCAACTCCCCTAGAGTTAAACAGTTGAGTTTTGCCATTTTCGAATCCATTCAACTGATTTCCGGGTCTGGTGGTAGCACTTTCAGCATAGCTTAGCATAGATCATTGATTAGACCGTTAACATCTCGCTCAAAAATGACCAAAGAGTTTTGATATTTTCCTATTCGCAATATTACGCAGTGCCTGAAAATAATCCATCAACGTAACCGTGACCACCTGATTGCACAGGGAGACTATTTTCAGGATCTGCGTAATATTATTGCGCCTGCTGCACCAATGGTACGGCAGCAAAGTTCCTTGATTATTACGCCGGAATGAGAGTATAATTCCTAGTCATATCGGTCTAGAAAATCGCAACTTTTCATTTTCCATCAGTCTTAGTACACAATGTAACTACAGAAGAGTCAAGTTTTTAATAGAAGTATCCAAACTCTCTGGTCATTTTTGAATGGATTCAATGATCTATGCTAAGTAGGGATGTGAGGAGACATTTTGCAATGTTTACATTAGAGTTGCACAATTAATCCTTAAAATATGGAGATCTCGATTCAATCACCCACGTGATCTTATTCCTGAATAGCAACGATTTAGCTATGTCTGTTAGGACTGTTTCACATTGTAAGTGTCAGTGGAGCGTGAGAAGCACATTTTGTCGCTGCCCATGTTAATGAATCAGAGGGTCGGGGTAAATATGAACGCAGAAAAAGCAACACAAACAGTCTTTTCAACTACATTATAATCATCATTTCTTTGTTATAGACATTTAAATAATAGAAGTACTGGGATAAAAGTTTATAGTTTGGTTATAAACACTTATTGTCTACACTAGCGTTCAAAACCAAAGTATCTTAAAGGGGTCATCAGATGCCCATTTTCCACAAGTTGATGTGATTCTTTAGCTTCTTAATGAAAAGTCTATAATATGCTTTGGTAAAAAATTCTCAATGGTAGTGTAAAACAACACCATTTTTACCTTCAAATCAGCTCTGCAAAAATCATCCCATTCTGGTCGAGGCTGCTTTAAATGTTAATGAGCTCTGCTCGCCCCACCCCTCTCTTCTCTCTGTGGAGTGACGAGCTTGTTTACATTAGCCGCGTTTAGCCGCGAAACTTGCTAACTAGCACATTATTAGGAAAGGCGATCGCAAAGACTCATAAAAAAACCCATATACTCACTTCTGCTGTAAGTGAAGCTGGATCATGAATGATTCACGCGAATATAGACGGATATTTGTAGATCAGGAGGCACATTCCTTTCACAAACAAATGTAATCCACTGCATCTTCAGCGGCTCAGATGTCGGTCGTAAATGACGACCACTATGTTCATTATGACATCCAGCAACACAACACCGCAATCGCTCAAATCTGGTCTAACTTACATCCCTGCTCCGGCATCAAAACATGGAGGTCGGACTGTTACAACTGATCTGAGGTAAGACTCATATCAGTCAACTATCGTGGGCGCAGCTTCTGTCGGTGTGACGCCACATCGACAGGCATCTGAGAATGGCTCGATCTGAAAAAGGGGATATTATTTTTACAGATTAATCAAAAACCACTGCATGGATTTTTATCATTATAGGGTAGATTTGTACATACCCCTAATGCTAAGCTATGCTAAAAGTGTTACTGCCAGACCCGGAGATCGGCTGAATGGATTCAAAAACGGTAAAACTGAACTGTTTAACACTAGGGGAGTTGGAAAATGAGTGTAGCTTTAACATATCTCTCATGAAAACTGAGTCATATTTCTAAAACCACTTTTGTTCCATTCCATGCCGATCCAGCCCATGCGGCACGAGTATGGTTTTGTTTTCCACTGTGGGGCTGATAACAAATGTAATACAAATGCGTCAGTCGTTGCCTTGATAATGCAAGTGATTATGACATGTAAATAGCGATCACGTTATGGAGAATTATCAGATATTTCCGTTTCCTTAGCTCTATAGAGCACTTAGCCAGCTACAGAGAGAAACGGGTAGCCATACAACAAACAAATGACAATCACTACAAGCATTCTGCCAGCACAGTTAGCTAACCGATGGAAACATAACTGAAACAGTTGTTTCCAGTTACAGTTTTGAGAACCATTCGACCAGACAATGAAAAAGCAGCTTAAGTGTACTGTACCAGTAAAAGGGTCAGTAAAATGTGTGTTTGTGTGTATTTAACACTACTTATTACATATATAAAACAGTTCAAACAGTCAGTTAGATTTATTTTTATTTATTTAAGAATGCAATACTTTTATTTGGTAAGAGTGCATTCAATTGATCAAAAAACTTGTATAATGCTGCATTTTGCAAGATTTCTATTTTACATTTTTAAGGGGTCATATACTGCTTTCTGAGGTCCGCTTGGAATGATTTTTACGTCAAAAAATATCATAATTTAATAGTAATAGGCTATTTTCTGTCCTTGTTTTGACCCCCCTCATCAGAACAGTTTGTTTGAATAGGCGTGGTGGATTGTAGACTCGGGAGTAAAAATAATAATAATAATAATTGTATTCCGAATGAATTAAAATTGATCAGATGTGACCGTAAATACATTTATAATGTTACAAAAGATTTTAATTTCAAATAAATGCTGTTCTTTTGAAATTTCTGTTCATCCGAGAATTCTGAGGAATAAATCACATTTTAAAATAGAATATTTATTTCAATACATTAAACTAGAACACCATTATATAAATTGTAGTAATATTTACCAATATTTTTACACTGTATTTTTGATCAGATAAATGCAGCCTTTACAAAAACATTTAAATGGTACATCATTATATGTATACTTGATTTGATTAAATCAAGGTAGTATTTGAATATAAAAATGCTAAATATTTAAACAATACAGTGATGAAATAAGATTTTTTTTGTCTTTAATTTACACTTCTGTTCAAAAGAAAATCATTAATGTTTTTTTTGTTTTTTAAAGATGTCACTTATGCTCAAAATTGCATTTATTTGATCAAAAATACAGAAAAAATAGCAATATTATGAAATATTAAAATAACATTTTTCTCAAACTTTAAAATAAAATTTATTTGTGATACTTTATATACTTTAAAATACAATTTATTTTTGTGATGCTAAGCTGAATTTTCAGCATCATTACTCCTATCTTTAGTGTTGTGATCTTTTACAAGTCAAATGCTGATTTATTATCAGTGTTGGAAACAGTTGTGCTGCTTAATATTTTTTTGGAACCTGTGATACTTTTTCAAGATTCTTTGATGAATTAAACACTGAACTCTTTTAGCTGTTTATTTAGCATCTTCCTTTTTTTTGTATGCAGCTGCTAAGATGATGGTCTTTCTGGACCCCTCCTCTGAGGGCATGGCTGCTGAGCTGGCAACCTCTTTGAACGAGTCTCTAACAGGCAGAACCATTCAGGTACAATAACCATAAACAAAACAGTAGAAAATTTGTGATATTTCACGGTAGCATGAAAAACATGATGCTACATGTCTCACATTTGTATGTGTGAATATTAGATCTGTACCGAGGTGCTCCAGGCATTGAGGGACGGCAGTCTGGGCTCGCAACAGGAGAAAACTCTGGAATCGTACCGTGCGTCCTGCCACGGTATCTGTCCCTACGCTTTAGCCTTCATGCCCCCCGGTTACCAGGACAACACTGCGGTGACCACCAATGGAGACCTGTCCCCCTGCGACCACGAGGACATGCCCAATGAGATGTGAGATGTTTCAGGAAGAGAGCAGGGTGGCCGCTTTATGGCCGTCAGCATTTTGAGACCAGACGCCCCACTGAGGTTGAGACTCTACTGCACTAACGAGACCATGCTTACCTTCCGCCTTCCTTTCCACTCACGGAAGCGAGCGAGCAATAGGGGAAAAACCCGTTTTACTATGTTTTTTTTTTTCCTTTCTATCTTGTTTTGCTTTTTTTTTAAAAAATATGGCCAATGGCATCTCTTATGCTAGAACAGAATAAACGGTATTAAAGAGAAAGAATGATCAAGACGGTCACGGTGAACTCATTGGGCCTAATTCCTGTTTATCAGACACGTGCATCTTGTTTCTCATGTTTTTAAGAGTAATTTATATAAGATAATATTAAAGAGAACCGAATACTATCAGGAGGAGCAATACTTTTGGTCCTGGTTTGACTTGCGTGGTCGTGTGCCAAACCCGTGGGGCGGACCTTTAGATGCGGATGACGGCACCTGTTGCGAGGGTACCTGGGAAGGGGGGTTGGGGGTGTGGGGAGTGTGTGGAAATGAATTAATGTGGCTGGGCAGAAGCTGTTCCAGGATCAGCCACCAGGGGGAGCCAGCAGTCGAAACCCTGAGAGGAGACACTGATGTTCAGCCAATTAAGCTGATGACAGAGTCGACTGAAAGGTCACCTGGAGTGCCGAGGAGAGGCAGGCGTGCATCTCTTTATTTTTTTATTTTATTTTTTCTCTTTCATCCTCTGCTGCCTTTCGGTTTTTCAGTGAATGTCTTAGAGCCGGCAGTGGCTTCTGTTGGACCTGTAGGACTTTTACTGTGACTGCGTTTCTGTTGGGTTTGTTTGGCATCTTTTATTTTATTTTTTTTTCTCCCACTCATTGTTTGGGTTCTCATGTTGGTTTCAAACTCTATAATTTTTTTTTCCCATAATACAAGATTCCATAAAACATACCACTGTCTGAATTCTGAGAACATGTCCTGTCATTTGACACTCACACAGTTACAAATAAAACAAAATAACATGATTGTGATGTAGTTCTCTTTTTGTTTTTTTAATTTCCACATTTGGTCGTACACTGTAAGATGTTACGGTTTCAACTCTGAGAAAATACAGAACACAAGAATTTGTAAGGGTTGCTGAAGTTAAACCAAACATATTTGCTGGTGAAAGGAGCTAGAATTTGTACCTGTATTTATTTTTACCTTTGCAAATAAGATGTCTAAGATGAAATACGTTTAAATGAATTACCATTAAAAGACATTTCCAGTTGATTTACTATAAATATACAGTCATTATAGTAGTTTTGCTATTGTATTATTTCCAATCATTTTTTCAGGTATAAATGTGACCCTGGACCACAAAACCAGTAATAAGGGTCACTTTTTTGAAAGCTTTCCGTTGATGTATGGTTTGTTAGGATATGACAATATTTGGTCCAGATACATGCAACAAAAAAAAAAATCAAAATATTGAGAAAATTGCTTTTAAAGTTGTCCAAATTAAGTTCTTAGCCATGCATATTACTAATCAAAAATTTAGTTTTGATATTTACGGTAAGAAATGTACAAAATATCTTTATGGAACATGATCTTTACTTCATATCCTAATGATTTTTGTCATAAAAGAAAAATTGATAATTTTGACCCATATAGTGTATTTTTGGCTATTGCTACAAATATACCTGTGCTACTTAAGACATCTTTTCTTTTTCTTTTTTTAATTACACTTCACATAACTAGGTTTTTCCAAATAATTGTTGAGGGGGTGAATTAAAAGACATTTATTGATTGATTGTTGTTTTGGTTTTACGTCATTTTACATCATCTTGATTTCTCCTGGTTGAGAACCACAGTGCTTTATGTAAATACAATTAATTTTCCTATACTTTTTGTTTAGGCTCCATTATAACCAATCTCCATTATTTTTTAATGATCTAAAATCTAGGTATGGAGAGTTAGTTCACAAGCATTCATGGATGTATTATTTAGCTTGAGACGTAGAAGTAATTTAGACTTGTTAGAGTCCGGCTTTGGGCACCGTATTTATCTGGCCGTTCTCATGTTGGCTCTGAGAACTGAGAAAAGTGTGGTCCAGGTTAAGGTATGTGGTGAGGAACTCTGGGAAATCATTTTTCTGCACTATTTCTAGAAACATGGACACAGCAGTCATCAACCTCTGTTTGTCCCTAAAAAGAGTGGAAATAGAGAAAAGGTCAATATATGTTCATTTGAGCTCTTGTGCAATCGCAGATGTGCCATAGCTCTGTAACAGTTTTACAACGTAAACCACTACTGTAATTTTTATAGTATAAAAGGACGGATATTAGATCAAATAAAATCCATTAAACCTGTAGTTATTAATCATATGTGACCCTGGACCACAAAACCAGTCATAAGGCTATTTTTTTAAAATGGAGAAAGAATTATGCATATATAAATAAGCTTTCCATTGATGTATGGTTTGTTAGGACAGGGCAATATTTGGCAGAGATACAACTATTTGAAAATCTGGAATCTGAGGGTGCAAAAAAAAATGGAGAAAACCACCTTTAAAGTTGTCCAAATGAAGTTCTTAGCAATGCACATTACTAATCAAAAAGTTGTGATATATTTACGGAGGAAATTTACAAATATCTTCATGGAACATGATCTTTACTTAATATCCTAATGATTTTTGGCATAACAGAAAAATTGATTATTTTGACCAATACAATGTGTTTTTGGCTATTGCTACAAATATACCCGTGCTACTTAAGACTGGTCCTGTGGTTCAGGGTCACATTTATATTCACTTTTATTTTTGTTTACAGTTTTAATTTTAGTTGATACGTTTTAGTACTTTTTAAATTTGCCATTTAATTGTCATTTTTTAAATTTATTATTCAGTTTTAGCCTTCGCAGGGATTTTGATTGACCATTCACAATGCCGAAACTACAATTTTGTCCCACAAACAAATCAGACAGGAGAGTAGAATAACGTCGGTGGACTTAAAATTGAAAAACGGCGTGTAGTGATGTCTTTCCATGGTTGAAAGAAGATACCTTCTGGTGTTCATTCATGTTTTTTTTTGCTATAACTAGTAAAGAGGATGAGATGATCTGTTCACTTGCCCCTATACTGAAGCAGCAATCTGTAACAACATATGAAAGAGCCACAAAACGGTATTTATTTGAATTTCTTAAAAACTGACAAAATTTGAAAGTTGAGACTGTTTTATGCGTAAAGTAGCCTGCTCTGTATTGTCTCTCGGCACGTTGTTGATGTATTTTTCTCTGCATGAGAACACCATTGGCTTGTCAGATATAGCAACCGTAACAAAGATGGCGGGCTTTTGCGAAGGGTCAGTTGAGGTATCTTATAATTCATTGAACTACTGAACACTGATTTCTTCATACGTCTCCTTGAATATTCTGTAACCATTGTAAAATCACTGTCATTCATGTTTATGTGTGTGTGAATCCCACTTAATTTTCTGGTCACTATTTCTTGTTTAAGTGCACATTCCAACAAATGTTTTCTCTATCCATAATCCAACTTTTTCTTTTCAAAAAAGCGTGGCCATTTGTAAATTTAATGTGTCTGGCTTCCGGTCTCATCCGCGTCCAGCTATTTTTAGCTGTACAAAGCAGCTTGTTTTGTGACTTGATATTGCTAATTTGTGCATCTTACCATATTATTTTAATGTATTATCTTAGTTATGATCACACTGGTTTGTAGTGCAAACAGTTTCACTATTTACCGCACATTATTTTTCTCATTATTTCCCTATAGTGGCTAATGAACCGGAAGTCTCACCCATAGCCTTATTTCCGAATTAAAGAATTTCTCTACCTGCTTGTTTGGCAATGTATGGCTGATTTTAGATCCTCCATCAGATCTTCAGCCAAACTGCTAACAAGAGCTCGGGTCACTACCGTCCCATCATCCTCCAGTCTCACTTGGTGCCGAATCCACTGCCAAACCTGCCAAACGCAGCCTCTTAAAATTTAGAGATAATATTATATTGTAGCATGTTAGCTGGACAGGGTTATGAACCAACCTGAGATCTGGATATCTCTGCTGTTGCTGAATCCTCAACTTTTCCCAGATAAAAGAAATGACCTCTGCCTGATGTACAAAATTAATATCAATGAAACCTCCATTCATCACATAACATAAAAGTGTTGTTTAATAGCCAAGAATGAAAAAGTTTTGCACCTGAAAGCCAGGCTTCAATAAAGAGGACTCCTACAGCAATGTTATACCTCAGTCCGTACAGTGTTACTCCTCCCTACAGAGATATGATACACACAATACAAAGGCAATAGCATTTACACTCACCATACATTTATTAAAATGATTTCCAGTGATAGAATTCAACTGACCGCAGGCATAATGAGCAAGTCTTCAGGGGTCACGGTGATATCTTCACGCAGCTGCATGAGTTGGTTCTGACCATGAGAGTGAAGCTTGAACAGCTGTGTGAGACAGAGAAAGTTATATGTTTTTATATGCAAGTGCTGTGATGGGGAAATCTATCAATGACTAGATCAAAATAAACAACTTATAGGGATAATTCACCCAGAAATGAAAATTCTGTCATTAATTACTCATCCTCATGTTGTTCCAAACCCTTAAGACCTTTGTTCATCTTTGGAACACAAATTAAGATATTTTGCATAGCACTATCACTTCAAGGCCGAGAGAGATAGTAACGACATTGTTAAAATAGTCCATGTGACATTAGTGGTTCAACCAAAATGTTACAAAGCTACTTTTTGTTCGCAAAGAAAACAAAAATAACTTTGTTCAACAATTTCTTTTGTTCTGGGCTCTTTCTGGGCCATAAAATGTTGCACTGCTGTCTATGCAGGGTCAGCAAGCTCTTGGATTTCATCAAAAATATCTTAATTTGTGTTCTGAAGATGAACGAAGGTCTTACATGTTTGGAACAACCTGAGGGTGAGTAATTAATGACAGTATTTTCTTTTTTGGGTGAACTATCTCTTTATGTGTGACACTTACTTTTTGCATGGGCTCGATCAGGTCCATGTCGTAGACCATGAATCCATCAACTCCTGCCTTGATCTCCAGTAATTTAAGTCTAAAGCAACACAAGAATGATAATTTGTATGGAAAACAAATACAGAACCATA
>JAHKKF010518447.1:6872-24197 GCA_019740295.1 Labeo calbasu
TGGGAAATTGTAGACAGGAAATAGAGAGGAAGTGTGACCCAAAGTAAAGATTTCATCAGTGGCTTTCATGAGCCCATAAGCCCTTCAAATGATGTGTGACAGAGCACAAGATTATGATCCAGTGTGTGTCTGGGGATTGAATCGCCTGATGCACTCATTTGTATCCCTTCTTTGTCATCATCAGCAAGAAGCCAAATGCCACTCTTTTTCTGCAGTCTTTCAGATTTAATATACTGGATCAAGCATTAAATAGTGAATAATTGTCTCAATATGTACTTGATTCTTTTAGAACAACATAAAATTGTCTTTTTAGGCTTTCTTTGACTGAGCACTGAATATATAAGTAAATGGAATAAAACCTAAAATAGAGAGATATATTTTGTTGATATTCTTATAATGTTTTGGTGTGAAGCTGTAGTTTCTGTGAGGACTGTGACTGACAGTGCTTTAAAGATCTGCAAAATCTTGTGACTCTAATTGCTGGTGTTCTTGCTGACGGTACAGTTCATGTAACGAGACAAGCATGAAGAGTCAATGGCTGCTCAGATATGCTGTAGTCACAAGACACTGAGGAAAGAAACACTGTTCCCACCAAAGCTGAGGTTCAAGTTCAAGTTCATTTGATTTGTTTTGCACAATGGTAAAGTGTTTTGTTGTTGTACTCAAGTATTGTACTATTTTAAAAAAGTGATCCAATTTGTGAAGAAATCAATCTTTTGAGCTGATTCTTTTGATGTGATTCATAAATTGCTGATTCATTTATCAATTTGACTTATCTACATTTACATTTATTCATTTAGCAGACGCTTTTATCCAAAGCGACTTACAGGTGGGGAATACATCAAGCTATATCTGATTGCTGTAAAACCTTCAGTGATTCAACCTTCAGTGATTCAGTGATCCAGTTAGAGCAAGTCTCGTTAACAAGAGAAATATGATCCTTTTTTTCTTAACGCAATAAAAAAGATACTCAAAGCTAAAGTGTGCTGCCTCCTCATAATTCATAAAGTGTCATACTAAGCTTTAACCTACTTATGCTCAGTGCTTTGGTAAATCATAATTTAAAAAAAAGAATTGTGAAGTTTTTATGTCACAATATTGACTTTTTAATCTAATAATTATGACTTTTTATGTCATAATTATTATGACTTTCTCATAATTATCTCATAACTATTGAGTTAGTATCTCATAATGTTGACTTTTTATGTTATAAATGTATATACTACCAGTCAAAAGTTTTTTTGACAGTAAGATTCAAGATAAAAGCCTGCATTTATTTAATGAGGAACAGAAGAACAGCATTCATCTGAAATAGAACTCTTTTGTAACACTATAAATGTTACAAATCATCAATTCAGATCAATTTAAAGCATTCTTGCAAAATAAAAGTATTAATTTCTACAATTTCTTTAAAAAAATAATATATATATATATACTGACTTCAAGCTTTTGTGGTATAGTGTATAATGTTACAAAAGCTTTTTTATTTCAACTAAATGCTGATCCTTGGATCTTTTTATTCATTAAAGAATCCTAAGAAAAAAAACACAGAAATAAATTACATTTTAAAATGTATTAAAATAAAAAAAACAGCTATTTTAAATGGTAAAAATATTTCACAATATTACTGCTTTTGCTGTTTTTTGAATCAAATAAATGCAGGCTTGGTGATGGTGAGCAGAAGAGACATCTTTAAAATACTGTTTTTTTTTTTACTGGTAGTGTATATTATAATTACGTATATGTATATATTATATTTACCAAGCACAATTTTTTACTTGCATGGTGAAAATGGGCTTCCATAGTATGGAATATATCAGATAGTAAGAAAAATAATTAACTTGAATGTGAATATAAGTAAGGTGCCTATACTTTTACTCAAGTGAAAATTACCAAGGATTGATTTTACTGGAAATATTTCAGCACGGCATCTGTATTTTAATTCAAGTACAGGATATGTGTTTTTCATCCACCAATGTTATTTTAATATCCCTGAGATACTGTTCTAGTTTTGTTTTTGTTTTTTGTTTTTTTTTTTTAGCTAAAACTAACTTTTTTTTTTTTTAGATAAAGGAATAAACAAGTAGAGATAGAAAAGTGACAGTTTGAGAGCATCAGTTAAAGAAACAGTTGTTGAGCATCAATCTGTGTACAGGGGAGTGAAAGTGTGGAAGAATGTCAGATAAACACTGGTGCAACCTGCATGCCAGAGTCATGCCATCATCAACATCTTGTGGTCCGCAACAATACACTGCCAATAACATCTCCCTCACTTTTTTTTTTCCACAGAATGGGACAAAACCAGGGCAAGGAGGGGGAGCCAGGGCAGGACAACAGCTCTGCAGGACCAGAGGAAAAGGGACCAAACCCAGACCCTGGGGGGGCTAAAGAGGAAGGAAATCTAACCATTGAAACTCATGGTGTCGGGACAGATGAGGAGAACACAGCCGGTGGAAGGTTGGATGCAGGCCCAGGCAGGGAGTCACCATCACCTACACCAGTGCATGGTTTGGATTCTCATGATAAGGTGTGCGCTCCCACGGATGCGGGGGTTGTGGAGGGAGGGGATGGCGAGAAAGAGGGAGGAAGAAAGAGTAGCGAGGAAGGCAGGGCTGAACCGCTGGCTCCACAGCAGTTGAATGGAATCGCACAGTCTGACAGCTGCACGCAAGGCACATGGGAGGCTGGTGAACCAGACCACGAGAGAAAACATTCGGAGAGTACGCTAGAAGACTGTCAGGACAAACTTAGGTGTGACCTTCCTGGTAAAGACGAAGTTGAAAGCGGACGCACAGGAGAAAACAGGAGTAAGAAGTGTGCGAAAATGGAATCTGTCTGTGGAGATGACGATAAGCTAAAGAGCCAGGAAGAGGACAGAAAACTCGATTGTGAAGCTGCCTGTGATATTAGCCAAAAAAATACAGGGCCTACCTTGGAGATTCGTGAAAGGAAAGGGAATGCCAACACCAACGTTCACTTCACGGTTCAAGACCAAGCTTTAGTCATTACCGAAAAGACTGAATCGCAAAACAAGAGGCCGATTAACAAGCCCACAACATCAAACCTCGTGATGAACTCACAAGTGGAAACATCAAAGGGCACTACTGAGGCAATTCAGCACAGGAATGAAAAAATACAGAAGAACTTGCCAGAGAATGCAGATAAGGTTGTAACAGAAACCCCAAACGCCGACCGTTCCTCTCCGAAGAACGTTGAAACCCAAAGGTGGTCAATGAAAGACGTCTACAGAGCCACAGAACCAAAAACCCCAAACGCTAAATGTTCCTCCCCAAAGAACATTGAAACACAAGGGTGGTCAGTGAAGGACGTCTATGGAGCCAGAGAACCAGAAACCCCAAACACTGAACGTTCCTCCCCGAAGAAGGTCGAAACCCAAGGGTGGTCAATGAACGATATCTGCAAAGCCAGAGAACCAGAAACCCTAAACGCTGAACGTTCCTCCTTGATGAATGTTCAAACCCAGGGGAGGTCAATGAAGGATGTCTGCAGAGCCAGAGAAAACATTACGGGGCGTCAGCCAACAGATGATGTCATAAAGACCAGCTTTACTAGTTCATCTCTGGCAGGTGCGGATTTACAACGCAAAGCTGTGAGTCTGGAAAGACCGGAGGACCTCGGCGCCTTAGAAGTGGCATCCAAGTCGCCTTGGGGTCACTCTGACAGTCATCGACAAATATCTGCAGGCGAATTCACACAGGACGAGCTTCAGAAAGAAAGGCAATTTAACGTGTCAGACTTGGAGAGCCCATGGACAAAGGAAACTTCACTTGGGAGATCACCCGCTGGAGGTCATAAAAATAAAGATGGCATAAGAGAGACCGGAGAAAGAGAAAATCTGGAATCTGCTTCAAAGGGTCCGCATCATTCCCATGCAAAGAAAACTGAGATAAAAGATCTTTCCCTGCGTGGAACAGAAACGGAAGAGGGTTGTTTTGTGACATCTAATATTGCCAGTATAGGTATGCTGGGTGAAAACAAACCCTGGCTACAAAGCTATGAAGATGAGAAATGTATTACATTCTCTGAAGACATTACAGATTCGAACCCCCCTTGTAAATCTGATGTTCAAGAGGATTCCCTTCTTTCAGCAAAGGCCAAAGTACACACAGAGACAAGTCTGGAATGGTTTCTGGCTGAAATGAGTCCACAAGCAGTGATTGTGAAGGATACTACACATGAGATGGATCCAGAAAGTTCTTCTTCTATAAGTGCAGTGATTGATGTAGAAGATGCTACAAAACTACAGAGGTTTGAGGGAAACGCTAATGCTAACTCGGGCTACATGACGTCATCAGAGAGAGACAAGGTCAGCAAGTCTAATCAGAATACCATCAGCTTGTGTAAGGAAACATCTGCAACTGGTTCCATCTCTGAGCTCATTGCTGGTCCTGAGACAGCTTCGGGTCGCACAGATGATAGGCCAAGTGTGGACAAGAAAACAGAAGTTACTCAATCTGGTTCTTCTCAACTTCAAGAAAAAAGTTTTTTGAAGATTTTACCAAATGCATCAACCCATTCCACTGTAACCCCGACAGATGCATCTGATCAGTGCATCCGATCAGATGGTTGTGCTGCATTAGTAGACAACGCAGCAAACACATCTGCTGCACAAGATGTGCAGCATTCCTCCTCCGTGTGCAACCTAATAAGTATGCAAGCTAATGAGAAACAAGATGAAGAGCAGAACAAGCTGTCGACACAAGCAAATTGTCACGCTTTAGAGAAGAAACATTTAAGCCAGCTTGACCAAAAGCATGCAATAGAAAGCAACCCGACCACCATCGTGGAAACACCACAGGGTGCACAGAAAAGACATGTTTCTGATATGATAAAGGAAACGATTGAGTTGCAGAAGAAGATGAAGGAGTGGACCAAGCCTGCTGAGGCCAGGGTTGATCTGACCTTAGATCCAGCACAGTCTGTAAAAGTGTCACAGATGAAAGCAGCATTTGATACACCAAAGAAATCACCTGACAAAGCACTTGAGAGAAAACCTTCAGTAAGAAAAGGTAGGATACTATTCATGTAATACATGAACCCCTTGGAAGACAGGGATGGAGCAGAAACCCCCCTATGTTGCTATTAACCTAGACCAATATGACATGCTTACAGTGTCATATTATTGTATTTACATACTTTGGTATCATAATTGCATTACAAGGCAATTACAATAATCATTACTGATGTACAGTAATTTTTTGTTGGAGAAACAATACACTACCAGTCAAAAGTTTTTGAACAGTAAGATTTGTAATGTGTTTTAAAGAAGTCTTCTCCTCACCAAGCCTAGATTTATTTGAAGTACAGCAAAAACAGTAAAATGTTGTAATATTTTTCTTATTTAAAATAACTGTTTTCTATTGAATATATTTTAAAATTTAATTTATTCCTGTGATCAAAGCTACATTTTTAGCATAATTACTCCAGTGTCACATGATCCTTCAGATATCATTGTAATATGCTGATTTGCTGTTCGAGAAACATTTTTTTATTCATCATTATTATCAATATTTAAAACAATTGATTACTTTTTTTTTTTAGAATTCTTTGATAAATAGAAAGATCCAAAGATCAGCATTTATCTGAAAAATAAAAAAGCTTTTGAAACATAATACACTATACGATTTAAAAGCTTAGAGTCAATATAATTTTTTTAGAAAATAAATTATAGAAATTCATAGTTTTATCTAGCAAGGCTGCTTTAAATTGATCATGAATAAATATTATCATATAAATTGGTGATAAAGACAAACACTGTTTTTCTGAACTTTCTATTCATTAAAGAAACCTAAAAAAATCTACTCAGCTGTTTTCAACATAATAATAGTAATAATAATAATAATATAATAAAGGTTTTTTTAAACAGGAAATCGGAAAATAAAAATGATTTCTGAAGGATCATGTGACTGGAGTAATGATGCTAAAAATTCAGCTTTGAAATCACAAGAATAAATCACAATTAATATATATTTTTTTGGGGGGGAGGGGGAAAGAAATTATAGAAAATAATACTTTTATTTAGCAAGGATGCTTTAAATTGATCAAAAGTGATGATAGAGACATTTATAATGTTANATAAAAATGATTTCTGAAGGATCATGTGACTGGAGTAATGATGCTAAAAATTCAGCTTTGAAATCACAAGAATAAATCACAATTAATATATATTTTTTGGGGGGGGAGGGGGAAAGAAATTATAGAAAATAATACTTTTATTTAGCAAGGATGCTTTAAATTGATCAAAAGTGATGATAGAGACATTTATAATGTTACAAAACATTTCTATTTCAGATAAATGCTGTTCGTCTGAACTTTCTATTCATCAAAGGAACCTGAAAAAATCTACTCAGCTGTTTTCAACATAATAATAATAATAATAATAATAATAATAAAATATTTTTGAGCAGTAAATCGGAATATAAGAATGATTTCTGAAGGATAATGTGACTGGAGTAATGATTAAAAAAATCAGCTTTGAAATCACAAGAATAAATTATATTTTAAAATGCATTCAAATAGAAAACAGTTATTTTTAAAAGTAAAAATATTTCAAACTATTAATGTTTTTGCTGTACTTTGGATCAAACAAATGCAGACTTGGTGAGCAGAAGAGACTTTTTTGAAAAACATTAAAACTAATTTGACTGGTAGTTTATAACATAATTTGTTATAAACCAAATTTATCAATTTGTTTATTATTTGATGTTGGTATGTGGCAAATAATGAAACTGTGTATTCCAGCATAATGGTGCCATCTTGTGGCAATTTCCGTTTAGGAAAATCAACCTTAGCATATACGTTGTATATCACAGCTCAAAATAGCAAAAAACTATCCAAAATGAATTGTGTTTCACCATGCTGTATTATCATCTTACTATCAACTTATCTACGTAACTTAACGTTTACTGACCTCACTGTATGTATGACGTTCGCAAACTGGTTCTACAAGTAAGTGTAGTCACGTCGTCCACATTGAACTTCATACCTGTTTACGCTTCGAATGGGCGGGGCTAACGTGAAGTCGTTCTGTGATTAGTGAATTTTAAGGCCACTCATTTTTCGTTTGTCCAATCGCGTTCTTCGGGGGGAGGGGAAAGCAAAACAAGGCGTGGCTTCCGGCTACTCTTGGACAAGTTGAGTGAGGCAGAGGCATAGGGAACATTCGCGCGATCAGGGACCGCTGCTGGGAAACTCAGGCTGTCTAGAGTGCAAAATTAAAGTCGGGCTTGGATATATTTTTCCTACGACAGCTGAGAAGGTAAGAACAGGAGCGTACGCAATCTGTCACGTAATGTTTGTAGCCTGAGGCGAAGATTGTATTGCTGTGCGTAAGTTTGAGAATCTGTCCATGCGAAGAGATCATGGCAGCGTGGATCAGGCCAGATGGGCTGATCTGCAGTGCTCAAAACGGGGGATTGATTTAACAAATTCTGATGTTTCATTCTGAACTGACATGCTTTTAGAGTGGAATATGTAATTTGTATGGATGGATTAAGTAAGCTTTAAGTAAGACTTTGTTTTTAAACAGTGTGGGAAGCGAAAGTTGCTGCATCTGGATTTTTTTGAATTTTAGAATGTTTGAATTAAAAATTCTGCTACTACTAAAAATAATATGGAATGTTAGTTTTTTTCAGTTTTAAATCGCTAGTGTAGAATGTTAGAATCTTCAGTTTAAAATTGCTCATTTGAATTTTTGTTTGCTGATCTAATTAGAAGAACAGAGAGCGAGTGAGTGATCGCTAAACAAATAAAGCTAAAGTTTAACTACTTTAATTTGCAACCAAAGCAAATGTGATTCATTTTAATTTTTGGCAGCTTTTAGCTTGCTTTGCTAAAGTAAGTTGTTGGAACTGTCAGGCTGGTCTGGTTTGCCCTGTATTTGCTGCCTCAGAACATAAATGAAAGTTTATGTCAGTATCAGATAGAAGTGTCAGCCTTAGGACAAACGATCTCCAGAAGATATGCAGAATCATCAAATTCTTGTAATCAGTCAATACATATGCAAAGAAAAATGTGTATAGAGATCATTTATATCAGTGGCCGAGACGTGTTTAAACAAGTTGGCTGAACTTCCTGTAGGTGTGGATTATCTGGTCAGATCCAAGAGGGTGGATGCATTAAAAATCAGCTTTGAAACGTAATACAATTTGATGTCTGTCTGCATGTTATTAAGAAATAATCAACGCTTTTGAGAGTTATTGAAGTGATGATGTACTTGAGATAAAGTCTGAAGTCTTGACAGTCTTTAAGAAAAAGCTGGCTTTTCTACTTTTCTAGCAGGTCGTGTTGACAACGTTTGATTGTTCGTGTCATACACTTGACAGACATACTAGTAATAATACATTTGACTGAGAATAAATGCCTCAGTTGGAATGAATGAAAACCAGACAAATGTGAACCGAAACTTGCTGAGTGCACCTTCAATGTAATGCGGTTTCTGTTTAAAGCCTTCCTTTTTCCTTAGCACTTTTTACCAAAAATGTTACGATGCTAAAAATGGCAAAATGCTTCTGTAGTTTTTAGCTGGAAGAACAAGAGTTGTTTGGCTATCATTGTTCCGTTCAGCATGACTTTTAACCTCCGGTTACTGTTTATCCCTGTAATAAGCATAATGTACTATAAGGCATTTTAGATTGAATTACTTCTCTTTGTTTTCAGTTGCTGAGATTGACTGGTTCAGATCCACCCTAAAAGTGTTAGTGAACTGTCTTGGTAGTTTACATGTCTTGCATTAACCTTCATTCATCTCAAAGGAGGAGAACAAGTGTTTGGGCTGCTACACCCGGTTAGTGTTTTAGTGAATGTTATGTAGCGTGCAGGGTTTTCTGTGGTTACCCATGTGTCGACCACACTGTAATATTGTCTGGCTTGTTTCAGTTTGACTCACTAACTTGCCAGGCAGCAGGAAAGAATAAAAATAATGAAACCTCAAATGCTGTGATGTATTGTAAGGAATTAAAAAAAATTGTTTAGAAATGTAAGAAATGCCAGATATATTTGTATTGACGGCTGTCTGTTTGCAGTATTTATAGACTGTCTGTTTTGACTTGTTTACAATTCCATTTCATGGATTTCATTTATTAAATATATTTTTATAGAACAAGAAGGATGAAAGAACTCATTGTATATGGATAAAAGTGCATTATGGTTCAATTGTAGCGCTTTTTTGTCCAAGAGACTATTCTTTGTTCTTGTTTAGTCATTGCTGGTGCATGATATAGCTGGAGGCCACGCTGAAATCTTGACATGGTATTGTTTGGGCTGGCCGTCAGAATGCATCAGCCTGTTTATGCGTATGGACGTCATTGCGTCGGCTCCTCTGTGCCTGTTTCCTTGTGCTCCTTGGGAAATGGGTCAGGATGCTGGGTAAAATTAGTCAGGAGATGCAGGAAGTTGCCGCGAGGCTGGAGAGGATGCAGCTTCAGGAGTGTGTGTGTGAGAGAGAGAGATAGAGAAACAACTGGACATATATAGGCACAGGGAATCTGTTGAGAGTTTTAAGGAAGTTTTGTTTCCTCTAAAGACCTGACAGTTTCGGTTTGCGTTGCACATTTACCAGATAACGTTCTTGTGTCAGGCACACATCCTTTAGGCTGCATTCATCAGAGTATTGAGCGCTGCGATGGATATCTCACCGTCAGCAGGTATGCAGGTTTAATACAACCTTTTTCAAGACCTGCAGCTGTCATTATGCAGCCTTTTCTTGTTGCTCATTTGAGAAAGATTTGCCCTATTATGATTAAAAACAGTTTTACAGCAGTTAACAGGTTAGAATTATCCCCGGGAAGACGTTTGACGTCTCAACCTTTCGTTTGATTTACTTCTGTTCATTGTTTACCTGCCTGGCATTTAGCTGCATCGTCAAATGTCACCTTTTACAAGCTGTAAAAGCACATTCAAAGGTGAAATGTCAACAAGACGGGGTTTTGTTTGTTGATTACAAGACTATGGATTTTCAATAGCTAAACAAAAGATCCAGATTTTGAGCTCTGTTTTGAATGCTTTTCAGTGTTTTCATGGCACTTTATTTGTTAGAAATTTTAAGCTGATCTTGGTTGTGAGTTTGTGTAGAAGCTTAGCCCACTGGGTTTATAAATCTGAGCATTTAAGCTCAATTCACAGGTTGTAAATTTTAATCAGCATATGTATTTGTCTGTAAAACCTAATGTTTTCCGAAGGTGAATAATGATCACAAGTCTAATTTATTATCCGCATTTTGGGCTCTATAAAATCAGTATTATTTTTTCCCCCAAATTGTGTTTTATTTTTATTTATTTATTTTTTTTTTTAAATTTGGGGTTTCTGATTAAACATTTTTGGATTCTGTGTTTTATGATTTATTAAAAATATACAATCAAAACCTGTGGTAATCGTACAAATGTATAGAATTTTATTTAATTAATCTTTAATTATAATCAAATTAAATTTGGACAGTTCTTTTTATGACAAAGTGCTGCACAACAGAAGTTTACAGTTTAAATTAAAACATTAATGAAAAATCATGTTATATTCCTTAAAGTGTTTTAATAACTCTATTATTGCTGTTATTATTTTAAAGTACATTTATCTGTACAATAGTATTATATTTTTATCAGTTTCTTAAATTTAAACCATTTTTATTTTCGCAAGTTGTAGTGAAGAACTTTGAGTTTCTGTGTGTATCTGATAATAGTTTTTATCAAACAAAATGGTGTAAAGCTTAGGGATGCAAATTCTTGAAATGAAAATTCTTGGCCGAAGCCGAACAAAATAAAACACTGGGCTGAAGGCCGATTACCGAACATGGTTTTTCGTGTTTTTTTTCCCCCATGCATTTTGCCAAAAAATACTTTTTACAGTTTTGTCTTGCTTTTCAAAGAAAAAAATCAAATACAAAACAACAGTTTAAAAATATTTATTTGAGACTGAACATTTCTAACATTCTAGTAGACATTAGAGCCTACCAACAAAGCACAATTTAACTTAAAGGAACACTCCATTTTTTTTTTTGCAAATTAAAAATAGGCTCATTGTCCAACTTCCCTAGAGTTAAACAGTTGAGTTTTACTGTTTTCGAATCCATTCAGCCGATCTCCTGGTCTGGTGGTAGACTAGCTTAGCATAGATCATTGAATCTGATTAGACTGATAGCATCTCGCTCAAAAATGACCATATATAATGACAATATTTTTCCTATTTAAAACTTGACTCTTCTGTAGTTACATCATGTACTAAGACTCATGTACTAAGACTGACGTTGCAGCAGGCGCAATGATATTATGCAGCGCCTGAAAGTGACCAGCACTAAGTTTGTGTAGATGCAGAGTTGCAGCCGGCAGAGTTGACGGCTGCGTAATATCATTGCACCCATGGTACGGCAGCAAAGTTCCTTGATTATTACGCTGAAATGAGAGTATGGTTCCTATAGTTCCTATAGACCTACAAAATCACAACTTTTCATTTTTCGTCCATCTTTGTACACAATGTAACTACAGAAGAGTCAAGTTTTAAATAGGAAAAATATTGAAACTCTTTGGTCATTTTTGAGCGACATGCTAACAGTCTAATCGGATTCAATGATCTATGCTAAGTTATGCTAAAAGTGCTACCGCCAGACCCAGAGATCGGCTGAATGGATTCGAAAACGGTAAAACTCAACTGTTTAACTCTAGGGGAGAAAATTAGCCTATTTTTAAAAAAAAAAAAGTGGTGTGTTCATTTAAAATTAGTAAGTTAGTAAAATAATATTATTTGGTTATTTTTAAGACCCCTTTCTTGAATCAGGCATGTGTTTTTTAAAGTACAAATAAATGCTGCCTTGCTGAGCAGAAGAGACTTCTTTTGAAACATTAGAAAATAATTACAGATTTTTACAATTTGAACACTGTGTGAATGTTATAATAAATGTATTGATAGAGCTGTTGTAATTATTATTATCATTATTTTGGTCTTGCTTTTTAATTTCATTTTATTTTACAGAACAACAGTAAAATTTCAATACTAACATTAATGAATGTTGACTTTTATTTTGGCCCAAACCCACAATAAGACCTCAGTACTTGTTTTTGTTGGCAGCAGCAGATTTATGAATGATTCTCATTACGCTGTTTCAGCGCAGATTCCTCGCACGTTGGACTTTGAACCTTGGCTAACGAGCTCGTGCGGCGCTGTCAGAATACATACAATTCATGCGTGTATTAGAAAACATAATTTATTTTTACTAATTACTAATGTTTACGGCCATTTCGCGATTTTTAGTCATCATACAGTAACCAGCAACAACCACCCCTTCCTCTTATCACCGAAGACATGCGATGCGGTACTAAACAGTCTCTTGCTGTCGGTGCTTGTAATGATTTTCTTTCTCTGAGAGTTTTAAATGCTTCCACATTGCCAACATGCTGCATTAGTGCATACATCTAATTGATCGCGTCACGTCATTGTTCGGTATAATTTATTTTGTCTTCTCGCTTAGCTGAACACCGAAAGAGCTTTTTTTTTTTGTTGTTGTTTTTTTTGACCCAACTATTTTTTTGTGATAATTCAATAGCTACTCTCTGATTTCAAAGTCGATTTCAAAGTCAGTTTTAAAGGTGACATTGGATGCTCATTTTCCACAAATTGGTGGAAAATTCATGAAATGAATGTGACATTCTTTGGTTAAAATTCCTCATTAGTCATGTAAAACAACACCCTTTTTACCTTGTCAAAAACCGCTCTGTTCACAGCGATCTGTTTCGGTGCATGTCTCTTTAAATGATAATGAGCTACTGCTCACTCCATCCCTCTCTTCTGTTTTTTGTGTTTTTGGTGACACGTTGCCATCAAAAACAAAACTAATCCACTGCGTCCTCAGTGGCTCTGATGTCGGGAGAAAAAATGAAGACTCTTATGTTCACTTTTACATCCAACTACAAAACACCTGCATTGCTTACGAGACGTGGTTGCTACAGCTGCTTGAGCGCTGAGAAAATGGCAGACAGCGTACAACTGGCTAAGGGTGGGAATATGCTAATATGGGACAGTTGTCATTGTATGTGGGTGGGGCTTGAGCAGTATGACATCATACTGCTCAGAAAATCAAAACTGCTCAATAATTGAGACTGTTAAGCTTTTTAGGGGATTAAAAGAAAGTAGTGAATAGATTATTTTCACTGTAGAGATGCTGTGTTGACACACTGCTAAGATTTATATGCAATGTAAAAGTGAATTTTGCATCCAATGTCTTCTTTAAGTATTTTTTTTATAATTATTATTTTTTAAAATAGTTTGCTGGTGTTTAAGCATTGCAGCTGATAGCAATGGACACTTGCATCTTATCTCACTATTACAAAAGGCAGCAAAATCCTGGCTGGAATTCCATCACAATTGCCCTTTTTGGCTCTGGAGCAGGAAGAGGATTTAGGTAGTGTCATCCCCCTGCTGTATTCCCGGTGACAAATGGCATTCAGACTGGCCTGTGTCTCATCAGGCTGTTAGAATGCTTTCATTTATTCACTCTTGTGTCATCCAAAACCTGTTGACTTCCTCTGCCACTGTGCACACATTTCTTATGAACGTTTCAATTACAATCAATGGACACTGAAACTTCCAAGCCTCAAAAAGCACCCAAAAGCCCCATCAAAGTACCATAAAAGTGGCCCAAGTTACTTATGCAGTTATCTCGCTGTAAGTTTGTGCTTCTGTATCCTGTTTTAAAGCTTAAAAGCTTCTGTCTTCATTCATTATTTTTGCCTATTTGCATGGCTAATGAGTTGGCTCCAATTTGCATATCTAAACCACCGATTGTCTAGTGCAAAAATGGAAAAACTATGATTTAATCGAGTTGTCAGACGTGTGGGATTTATATTACAGCCATGGCTACTAAAGGCATTCCATGACTAAAGAGGACAGCTACATGCACTCTTACTGAAATGCCTAAGGGAACAGAAACTCGCTGTCACCGGTTGCATCGTGCGATGAGCCACACCCTGTCTGACGAGGAAGGAAGCAGTATTATCCGTCCACATAAGATGGTTCAACACAAGCTAATAAAACTCAGTTTAAGTTTAACACACTCAAACTGTCACACTCTCGTTGAAAGGTTTTGTGACAAGCTAAGCTTCAGCAAGGAGAATGATAGTGTAGTGATTTGTGTAAATGACATGTGGCTTAATAAGTATACAGTTCAGTCAAAATGCTAATGCTTTCCAAGGCTGCGTTTATTTGGTCAAAAATACAGTAAAAAGCTGAAGTACGTAAAATATTTTTAGCATTTAAAGCGGTTATTGAATGCAAACTTCTCTTTTACATGTTGTTTGAACATTAATATGTGTTGGCAGTGTATGTACACATCTACCCTATTATGGCAAAAATCCATGTAGTGGTTTTAAATTAATCCGTAAAAATAATATCCCCTTTTTTAAATCGAGCCATTCTCAGATGCCTGTCGGTGTGGCGTCACACCCACAGAGCCCACTCCCACAATAGTTGATTGACATGAGCGTTTTACCTCAGATCAGCTGTAACAGTCAGACCTCCATTGTTTCGATGCCAGAGCAGGGATGTAAGTTAGACAAGAATATCTCTGATTGAGCGATTGGGGTGTTGTGTTGCTGGATGTAGTAATGAACATAGTGGTCGTCATTTACTCCCGACATCTGAGCCGCTGAAGATGCAGTGGATTACGTTTGTTTGTAAAGGGAATGCGCCTCCCGATCTACATAAAGTGTCTGTTTTATGAATCTCTGCAGTCACCTTTCCTAATAACATGCTAGTTAGCAAGTTTCGTGGCTAAACGTGCTAAATGCGGCTAAAGTAAACAATCTCTCAGAGCAGCAGAGAGAAGAGAGGGGTGGGGCAAGCAGAGCTCATTTGCATTTAAAGGAACAATCCCTCAAAATGGGATGATTTTTGCAGAGCTCATTTTGACATGGTTAAAAGTGTTGTTTTACACAACCATTGAGAATATTTAACCAAAGTATATTATAGACTTTTCATTAAGACCCTAAAGAATCATATCAACCGATGACCCCTTTAAAATAACTGTTTTCTATTTTAATATATTTTAAAATGTAATTTATTCCTGTACTACAAAGCGGAATTTTTTAGCATCATTACTTCAGTCTTCAGAGTCACATGATCCTTCAGAAATTATTCTAATATGCTTTGAAAAAAAAAAAAAAAAAATTCTTAATGACCCCAGATTTTTGAGCAGTGGTGTATATAGACCCTGATAGGGCTGGGAAATAAAGCTGAATATTCACAACATACTCAGTGATTTTACTGTGATTAAAATTTCAGCAACTTTATGAATATTCATTTTTGAAAGCATAATCTAATTAGCAAATATAGACTATAGGCACATAAGGGTGAGGGATGTGTCTAGTTTCCATTTCTGGAAAGCTCTCTGCAGAGTTCAGTGGGTTCAGATTCCATGTAGGCCTCCAGATAAATCATCTCAATGTATTCCAGTGACTTTTCATTCAGAGAACGCATTGATTTTGTGTTTGTGTGATGACAGCAGGACTGATCAGGGTGGTGCAGCCTAACACTTAAGTAGAATTTTAATACATTAACCTTCCCTCTGGGTTTGGCCTTCATGGTGAAGAGGCAAACAGGATATGGTGGCAGCGAATGTCCTTAACAACATTCCCATATCCTTCTAGTCATGTATATCAGGGGCCAGGGTGCCACAGTAAGCCCAGTAGTGTCAAATGAGTTCTAGGTATACTAGGCTCTGGCTGGTGAGATTGAAGGGAGTGCTTGTGTTGAGAATATTTTTGGTAAATGGAATTTTTAAACAGAACCATGTATGGTGTTTGAACTGAGGCAAGTGTAAAATGGCTCTGTCTGACTACATGCTCAAACACTCTCCCTATCTTGTAATCACTTTTTTTTGCACTCCTGCATTTGGAGCTGTCACTCACTCTGTCTTGTGCCTTTTTTCTGCCGGCGTTACGTCAGAGTCCAGCAATGTATCTGGATTTTATAGCAGTAGAAATGCAGATACATGACTGGCCGCTTTAAGGGCCTACCTGTATACAGCAGGTCAACTAGTGGATTATTCGTGATTTGGAATAGAATACGTGTGATTGAATATGTAGGTTCATTTTGTATTACTCTTAAATTATTTGACACCTCAAAATGATGCTGTCCTTCTATACTGATAAAGAAAAAGAAAAAGAAAAAGCATGTGTTCTCCAATCAGCTTTTGGATAAGGCCTACCCAGCCTTCACTCTCTGTTCCACCATGAATCCGGTAGACCAGTGATGCCATAGTGCTACGTTACAAGGCTTCCTTTGTGCACGGTCGAGTTCAGGAAGTGAAGGAATCGCCTCAGATGGCTGTGGAGGCGGTATCACTCTGATTCATTGCCCAGAACTCAATGTGAAGTGAGAGTCGGCCTCAGTAAAAAGGCTTTTCCTCTTGTTGGTTCAGTTGAGGTTTGATCAAGATCATCTATAGGTCTCTCAAATAATCCCTAGTTCTTCTTTCGTTTCTCCTACTCCTGTTGTAAAAGTATACCAGCGATTAACAATTCTCAGCTCTTTTCTTCTAACATCTGTTCACAGGGAGACAGTAGCTGGATTGAGGTTGCGGTCAGGAATCTATGAATCATTTAGTGACTGGCTTGCGGCACATATTAGTTGGTATCCAGTTCAAGATTTTGATGAAGTAACTCTTTTTATCTTTCTCCTCGTAAGCATGGATCCCAACCGCCAGTGTTCTAGTTATTGAAGGCATTTCTTATAGTCAGCATGAATTGCTGACCTTCAAGTGAAACCGTAAATATGCAGTGAAGAAAACGCAGATGACGCTTGATGTTTTCATTTTAAGAACGCTCTTTCCATTTGCAATCTCTATAGCTCTTTTCAGGCTTTGTAGATTGATTCCATCTCTTTTATTTAGTGCATACGTTGAAAACATGACATGTCCATGTCATATTTTTTTCCCCTCTCTTTCTCGCTTTCAGTAAAGCATTCTTATTTGGCTGCCAGGATGTCTGTATGGCAAATTTGGATTTTGCCAAAAAAAAGCAGCTTTTACACCCTGCTCTCCTTAAAAAAAAAAAAAAAACCTCTTGGAATGATATGAAGGTGAGTAATTGATGATTTCATTTTTGGTTAACTTCGTTTGGTTTTTTTGTTGGTTTTTTTTGTACTTCTCTATATACACTACTATTTAAAAGTTTTGGCCGGTCAATACTTTTTATACTCATAATCATAATTATAATCATAATCATTTAATGAGTCAATAATGATTACAAACCGTAATAAAGTAAAATATTGCTATAAATTTAGTGTTTTCTATTTGTAATGTTTTGTAACATTAAATTGTTTTAC
>JAHKKF010518449.1:0-24429 GCA_019740295.1 Labeo calbasu
ATTTTATGTTGACTCAACAAATTGTTTTTTACAGTGTAGCCGAGTAGACAGATATGAATGTTTATTCATATTTTCATCATACTGAAAATAAGTCAATACTGTTGGCTGATGCTAACGGTCTAGCTAACAAGCTTGCTGGTGCTAAGTTGAGGTAATTTTTAAATATAAAGATATAAAGATATTTAGATATAAAGTCTGAATATTTTTCAGACGGGGGTGGGGGGATCACAGGTATTTTAAGCAGTAAGATTATAAAAAAATATATGTGCTAATATAAAATATATGCCTGTATAAAATTGCAAAATAAATCTATCAGTACTTTTTTCTTAAGTACATAAAAAACAAGTACTTTTGTACTTTCAGTAAAATTGAGAAAGGAGTACTTTTACTGGAGTAATATTTTATCTGTATCTGTACTTTTACTAAAGTACTTGTGTACTTTGTCCACCACTGTTAAAGAGACATGCACCAAAATGGGTTGTTGTGAACAGAGCTATTTTTGACAAGGTAAAAAGGGTGTACAATACATTCATGTTACTCAGTTTGAAAGGTTAAATATAGAGATGAACATAACCCTAACTAAGGGATCAATAAAAACTATTGTTCATTGTAATATTTCAGCCTAAATTCTTGTATTAGAGAGCTGAATTCAAATAGTGAGAACCTGAAGACACTAAGTAATCGATTAATTCACTGCTAATCTAGCTATTATTACTTACTTTCCAGGTCTCATTCACAGACCCATAAACAGCTTAAACTTCATCTCATGAATTGAAATACCTCCTGGGACCGCTGTGCACAGCTAAGATCTTGCTGTGTCAGTCGATTCAAAAATTAAATTTCCAATGACCCAAAATAAATACTTATTGAAAATAACATTTTTATTAAATAATTCAATGCCGCACCATAGAGGACAAATCCAGGGTAATTTTACAAGGGTAAGGAGGCAGAGGGAAAAATAATGTGTGTCAATACAAAACCCTGCTGCTCAATGAAAACCAATTTTACATCCCTGGCCCAAAACAACAGCATTAATCTTCCACCTATTTCAGATATTTTTTCCCCGACGATCGCATATCACACTCCTTTGTGAGAATTTATAAGTTCATTATAGCGGCAAATAAATGGGCACTCTGGGTGGAAATGATCAAGCAATTTTTGCATTCATTAAAGAGCAGAGATGAGTTGTAAGATATTTCCTAACAGTCTGTGTGTGAGCTTGTATAAGCAGCAGGGTTTTATTTTTTACACGCTCTTGCAATAATATGCAAATCAAAGCATTCTGACTGCACTCTCTATATAGAATAATCCTCTTCTTGTGTGGTTAGCCATTAGTAAATAGTCTTGAGTTTAGGGTTTTCTTTGTTAAATTAACTGTTGGCCATGGCCATGCAAAACCTTTATCAGAATTTACTTCAGCAGAAATTCATTTCTTTCTCTGATATTGCAATAGCCTAAAAATTATTGTGGTGAATTGTTCCCGCACGCTCTTCCTTTACCTGTCAAGTCCACTTCGGAATCCCATTCATTTGAGAAGTGGAATTATTTGTGTGTTATTATCTTTATTATTATTATTTTTTTCGCCTGAATTTTAAAATGCGCCTAAAAATCTCTCCTCCAGATCTCAGCAATCAGTCAGCATCACATTGGCGTAGGAGCTATTCTGCCTTTCTGCATTTGGAATTACCCTCCACAGCAACATTCGTATGAAGGGTGCAGTGGGGATTGTGCATCGCAATGCAACGGCAGGCAGGAAAAATAGCGCGACCATTTTTGTCTCCCACGTGAACGTATTAATTTGTAGCCCGGACTGCTTCTCTCTTCCTCTGCCGGTGGCCCCTGGGTTTAGCAGAACTGGAGCCTCATCCCAGCCGCTGTGCACCTGATTCCTCTTCCTCTCCCCAAAGACCTCAGCGCTGTCCCCCATTTGTCATTGGTAAGCATGCCGACAAGCCATGCTTCACGCGACGGGGGAAGGGGACCTGAAGCGAGCAAAACAAAGGGACAACAAAATCAGCATAATTCCTCTCAAAATGAAAACACATTCTTCACGAAGGGGGGTAAAATAATGCAATTATCCTGGCAAAGACTGTCAGTGGCAGGATGATGAATATTGGGACGTAGACATGGAATGTGACACTGTTCCTCGAAAAAACGGTTTTACTCTAAAGATAAAGAGGAGCGATTTAGAACCCAAGGCTTCCACCTCTCTTCTCGAAAGCAGCATTTGAAAACACTGCGGCTGTTGTAGATAATTGCTGTACTTTGCATTTGCAAAAATCCTGCGAGGAGGCGTTGGTAAAATCACAGAAAAGAGAGCGGAGTGGAGGACAGATTGCTGAGTGTGCAATCAAACTTTAGTGACAAATGATTACTCACTGTCATTACGCATCCTCCGACTGCTCCGGTGTGCTACCCCCTTGTGGAGAGCAGTCGATGCGTTTTGCAAAGTGTTTTTAAATACCCACACTTAATATCCATGATGATGAATGGGTGGACTTACATATGGTGGAGGTGGGGTGGAGAGAGGCCTGATGAAATTACAATGCGAGCTGATTGATCTATGCAGAGCTGGCGTGCGGCCGGGGAACAGGTTAAACTGATGAATGGAGATTTGTGTCAGAGGCCAATGTGGAGATTGTCAGGAGACCTGACCTTCACAAGCATTCCAGAATCCCTGCACGGGCCCAGATCCACGACGCCCGACCAAAACCCGTCCATCATTTCCAGGGTGGAATCTGTCTTGACTGGAAAAACTGGGAGAGGAGGGAGGGACTCGGTACGGCTTACTCGGATGAATATGCGCGTATTGGCATAGCCGTAATGATTTACAGCTCCGCTGAGGTGTGGATGTGTGATCATTTCCTGCACATCCTGAAAGGAGTGACAGCACTAGCAACATAAATGAGAGGCTTTCACAGAGGAGTGAACTGCTTAATGTTGTTGAGCTGCTAGTTGTCATGACAATATCTAATCAGCGCTGAAACATCGTAACCGTTAAGGAAGAGAAAATTCCAATACTTTTCATATCATATCTTCTCAAATTACATATAAATTAGATCATTTCTCTGTAGGCTATATCGATGCCGTCTTTCGCCAACAATCGGAAACAGGTTTTTTCAAAAAGCAAATGAGAACATCAATCGAGCGTACTTGGTTATGGAAGTGTCTGCCCTGTAGTTATTAAATTCACAAATGCACATATAACACACTCACAATAATTACATACTGCTATTTTTATTAGATGTATAAGACAAAGCGGCAGGAGACTCATTATGCCCATCATGCAAATTTAACCTTTGAACCGTCAAAATGGTTTGGAGTCTAACCTTTCTCCTTCACTATTCGACATCCAAACCCTCCCCTCCAGACCAGCCCTTGGCTCCACTTAACAGCTTGTGAACATCAATCTCTGAATACACATACTGAAATACTGCAATCTCTTGTTATATATGTGAGACTGTACACTGCAGTGGTCTTCTGAAATGAGGAGGCAAAGTGCTCACATTTTTTACTTTATTTATTTATTTATTTTTATTTTTTTTATTAAATGTAAATTCATGTCCCAGTCACATTTTCTTGGTTAAACAACCATTACTTACACTACCACACTACCAGAATAAAAACCTTTTATTTTTAGAATCAATAGGCTATTCTGTTTATTAAAACCAAGTATAAATCTCATTATTTTTTTTAAGCATTTTACATTTATTCCAAAATAATAACAGTTAAAAATATATATTTTATTTAAACAATTACATATTTTATTTATGAACTGATGTTTAGCTGTTCTTTTTTATAATAAATTTATTTTTGGATCATCATTCATCAGAGCTTGTCAGAGACACAAAGATGTACCTTTAACCTCAGCTTTTTAATGACATATCTTGTAATATTTGCGTTGTTTTATTTTTGTACAATGATCTTTTTTTCTCATCCAATTTTTTTTGAGGAGACATTCCCTTCCTGGTACACTAGTACTTAAAACATAACAGGAGTTTTAGATTTACATCATCTGAACAACATTTAACTGTATTGTGACAGTAAATTAGTACATGTAAGTCTTATTTCATGTTGTTTTATTATTTTCAGAATAATTCACAAGTTGATATGATTCTTTAGGGTCTTAATGAGAAATCTAGAACATACTTTGGTTAAATTATTTAGAGGTAGTGTAAAAAAAAACATCCTTTTTACCTTGTCAGGCCTTTTTAGAGCGAGCTGTTCTGTTGCATTTGGCATTAAATGCTAATGAGCTCTGCCTGCCCCGCCCCTCTCTTCTGTGAGCTGACAAGCTGTTCTGTTTACTTTAGCCGCACTTAGCCGCGAAAAGTGCTAACTAGCACCTTATTAAGAAAGGTGATTTGCAAAGATGGATAAAAAACCCCTTATACTCACTTGTGCTGTAGGTGAAGCTGAATCACGAAAGGTTTGCGTGAATATAGATGCATTGATGTAGATCGCCGGGCGCATTTCCTTTAAAAAGGAAAGTAACAATAATCCTCTGCATCTTCAGTGGCTCAGATGTTGGGAGTAAATGATGACTGCTATGTTCATTATTATATCCAACAACAAACACCTCAATCACTCAGTCGGAGACATTCTTGTCTTCCCCTGCACCGGAGTCGAAACAATGGCGGTTGGACTGTTCTCAGCTCAGTTAGGGCGGGTCTAAGGAAAGACGGTCATGTCAATCAACTATCATGGGAGCGGCCTTGGTTTGTGTGACGTCACACCGAAAGGAAGCTGAGAATGGCCTGATTTGAAAAAGGAGATATTACTTATAAAGATTTAAAAAATACCACTGGGTGGATTTTTATCATTATAGGGTTGATGTGTACATACACTGCCAACACACATTTATGTTCAAACAACATGTTAATTTCTCTTATAATTTCTCCAAATTACTTTACAGTTGGATCCTATCCAAAGCTAGACAGCTCTGGATTGAAGTATTCCCCACTTAATGGATCACAAAGACAAAGAGTTGAACAGAAAAACAAACAAACAGACAAGAGCTCCAGTTTGCATTTCTAAAAAAGCATGTTCTAACATGTTTTTTCCCCTTTTGCAACTACTAAGTCAAGCACAACTTGAATGTGATTGTTGTTGTCACTTAATACTTAACAAAAGCCTGTACTGTGTTTTGTTTGGAGATGCAGTTTGGAGCCCTTTGAGTTGTGAAGAGACTTGGAAGAGGTCTCAGTTGTCTACACGCTCAGCCCTCTATTCTCACCACTGTTGTTTTGGATGAGAAGGTTTATTATTATGCCCAGTGGAGAAATGCCTTTCCTCTAAATGCCACTTTAATCTTTTCTCTGGTGGCAGTGAGAGTTACTCATTTCCATTCAGAGTGGAACACTCCATCTGACCTGTGCTCAAGGAGAAATCTCTGAAAACCTTGCTTTTGAAGGCCTCACTATTGGCAGGTGTTTATGTGTGTGTGGTGGTGAAGGAGAGAAAGACAGCTGTGCAGGCTACTGGACAGACAAACAAAAAAGCACAAAATACTGTCAGTCTGAGACTGTAGATGTGTGCTTAATACAAAAGGGGCTAAAATCATACAAAAACAAATAAATATATAACAACAATTAATAATTTTTAGCATGTTTTATTTAAGACCATACGCAGGCAATATGCATATTGCAGGCCACACACATGCACACAAATTGTGAAAACAAAACAAAAAAAACTTTGTTCTGAAAAAAAAGTGTGTTAAAATGAACTAATGAGTCAATGAATCACTCATAAAAACTTGCTGAATTTAGGACAGCATACTACTCTTACGATTTCTGCAATTTCAACATATGGCAAAAATAGTAGCACTGTGTGTACACCAGCTGCGCTCCGTCAAAGCAAATGGAAATAGGCTAATTATAGTCAGTGATTCTGTCAACACTGGATGTGCAATGACAAGTTAAAGACAGTAAACGGATGCTCCATTCTTTTTCTGACATCCTCCATGTGGTTGCACTACTTCCAACAACAGAGCTAATGGATTTGAAATGTTCGCTTTGACACGTCCAGTATAGACTATACAGTCTGCAGGCAGACAAGCTGATGTAGCACTGTGTTTGAACAAATCAGTTGAGTGAGTGATTCAGTGACTCACTCTTAATGAGTCACTTGTCTTGTTTTGAATGAATCAGCATATCTAAACAATCAGTTGAATGAATGAATCTCTGACTCTCGCAGAAAGAGTCTGTAAAATCAAAACTAATGCACAGACTTTCTAGAACAGGAAAACACACATGCAAGTGCTCAGCCAATCCAATTTAAAGTCTAGAGTGTATAACAGGGTGCAAGATTAAATCCAGCAACTGACTTACACTGGCTGTGGAAGAGTGTGATAATGACCAGGCATGAGGCCTTGTTTCGAAACAAAGTGATCACATAGACTGTGTTACTGAACATTGTTAAGGCACGTAGAGTAAAATTCACAACGTGAATAAACAAACCATAGTATCACTGAGCTGAAAAAGAAAGCCTCTTTGTACATATGGGTATTGTACATATTATCTGTTATCTATAAGTGCCTGTAGCTATAACACCCATCTATATCCACATGTTCCCTCTGAAAATAAGCTGATAAAGTAATTGGGCGTGAATGCAGCACCATGAATAAGATCAACACTTGCAACTGCTGCAGTGTAAAAAGTCTGTTTATGGAAGAGTGAAACTGAAAGTATGTAAATTTAATCATAGCATTTCATATAATGGGATGCTAGAGGCACTGTAGTAATTTCTGCTTAGAATAGCAGTTGTACTGACAGCGAGAGGCGCTGATTAAACCCCATTAAAGGAGTTTAAGAATATCTTGATAGTAAACTGCTCACATGACATTGATTTCATCAAGAGCTTCGCCCATTAAGACTTCAAATAGGTCCTGGAAAATGGCATCTCTTTTTTTCTTAAGTGTGAGATCAGTGTGAGTGGAGGGTTTGACTTTAATCTGTTCAGCAGAGGTGCTCTGATTTCATAATGATTAAACCTGTGCCAGTCGACCCTGCTTCTCTGTTCTGTGACCAGTGTTGCTTTATAGCTGTTACTTTGTGCATAAATCCTGCAAAGACATGCCTCTGGGGGACTACCCACCGTGCACATAGCCTCTGCGCATTTCTCTTTTTCTCTCATTTGGGCTGATATTTCATCAAAGTACCTGCACAGTCAGCTCAGAATATATGCGTTTAGCTGTTTAATTATGTACTTTTCCTATAGACGCAATGCACATATATGTCCGCTATATGATTAAATGAGGCCCACCCATACTCACCCTTATTCTCTTCTTTCCTCTTATTCTCAGTCACTAAACTAATGATAGCCTGTGTAATGTTTACGGTCAGTATACCCATTTGTTATGAGGGAAAATGCATGGCAAAATGCTCATTAAGGCAATTCAGTCAAAACAGGATTCCTTGTTACTGCTGATAGTCTACAGATTGTCTGTCTAGCACTGGATGTTTCTTCCTGTATATCAAACACTTTACTGCATGTGACTCACCTTTTGTCTCAATCTACAACGCCGTACCTGAAGGCTTTGATAGATGAGCTAATCTAAGCAAGTTGTGTTGAGAGATCCATCAGGAAACAGACAGGCCTACATAAACTATGCAAAGTCTAGGCCCTTGTTGTCACCCATCGGTAGGCCTCTGGATCTATAGTGGTCTCCCGAGGGGCAATAAGTCACATACATATGCAAGAGACAAAAAACAGTTTGCCTCTCTGACTAACGTCTCAGAAACATCCAGTGAACCTATTCCATACCTTCTCATTTTATCATCTTCAGTTGTAACTCATTTTTCGTCTTTTGGTGTTTAATCACATTATTTATAACCCATTGTAATCTTCTTCTTTTTAAGTAAATCAGTGTTTATAAAATTATTTTGGGTGACACCCCACATATGGAGCTGAAAAGGCAGTAGGAAAAATGGATGGATTGTAATTATTATAATTATCATTATTGAAAAATAATATTAAATCCCCACATGATTTACATTTGTTAGTCATTTTAAAATAATTTATGTTTTAAGGTGATTAGGAATAATTTTTTTTTTTTTTTACTGATTAAAAAAAAAATATTTTGAAGTCTTTGTATGTGGGCCTGCATAATTACTGTTGTTTTCTGTATATAGAACAAATCATTTTTAATATACAAATATGGCTCTAACAATATCACAAAATAAATATGGTTTGCAGGAGCTATATAAAGGGAATAGCTCAAAACGGTAAAGCTCCAAAAAAAACACATAAAGTACCGAAAGTAGTCAATTCATGTAATTAATGTGTGTTATTGCAGTCTTCTGAATTCCTTTAAAGTGAACAAGATTTGAAAACTTGGGAAGTTTTCAGCGCTTTAGACTTTGAGATCAGTAATCAATGTGAGTTTTATATTCAGTGAATGGCAGCGGGAGATTATAAGAGGTAACAAGAGGTTATATTTGCTATTGTAATAACTATTCTTTTTAAATACTTTAATATTATATTGCACACCTCTAAATGTTGCATTCTGGAAGTGTGTTGACAAAAACACATGACAACTGCTGATTGCTGGTTCCTCCTAAAGTAGCTTCTATATTTACATCTACATACAGCTTTGTTTTTCTGTAGTGGAAGGTTATTGACTTTTTATTTCAAATCATAAACTATGATTGATCTGTGGTTTTATAAAGGCTCTCCCATTTTACTCCTCTGTTTACCTTAGGGAGCATAAGAACATTTTCCATGTGAAGCATAAAGTAGTCTGATAAATGAAAATGTTTTCTTTAAAACATCAAATCTCAGAGCTTTAATATAACTTAATAGCACCTTAAACATGACCGAATTCATTTTGCTCAAAGTATCCGTTTTGCTCCGTATCGATTGGTAAATGCGTAGGATCTCAGGCCTGACTGACACGGACTGACAGCATCGAGAGCTCTTACTGAGAAAAAGTAGAACTGCGTTTTTCTTTGACGTTTGGAGTCTAGACGTGGTCGAGCCAAAGACCTTTTACTGTGATTACAAACAGCAGAAGTGAGGTGCAGCTATCAAATGCGTTTATGATATTCATAAGTCACTCCATTATCGTAAGTAGACTACAGATGTGCTTGGGTTTTGAGTAGTCTATTCAGCTGAGGTCAATAAACCATTGGGACAGCAATTACACACACACATACAAAAAAAAGCTTTCTGACTTTACTTATTCTGCACTGAATTTTCTATTGCTTTAGGCAACAGTAAGTAAGTGTACTAAAGTATCAAAACAGTACAGTACAAACTGTACACAATCGCAGGCTTAATAACCCAGTGATTTTGAGTTAGACTGAACTTTGGCATTTCTAGTGAGTGCCATGTGATGGCCAAAAGCTATGTAAGCTTATAGAGAAGCAAGGGGGAAACCGAAAAGAGCCAGTGTAGCTACAGCACACTTCTGAAGGCTTATGCAATTCTGCTCACTGCTTTCACATTCATTAATATAAAACACCTTCTTCTACCTAAACACACACTTATGACAGAGCAGATCAGAGTAGGAGGTAGAGGGAAGAGGTGGGGAGTGTTTGCCCCCAGACCAGTAAAGCAGGAGAGGCCGCCAATACGCACAGCATCTCTGTAAATTCCCCACAGAAGCCAGAGGGGCCCTGGGGAGAATGAGTCAGGATCCTGCCTGCCTCCAAAACCTGGGAACAGCTGGGCTTGCCATCTGCCTCCTCTTCATGGTGGATACCTGCAAGTCGATTGTTGCCTCTTTCTATTTATGAGGAGGTGAGAGGGAAAAGCTTGGTACTTACATGACTGCAGTACCCAGAAAGACCTCTACAGATCTCTAAACAGCTTTAGATTAGTCTGAGGAAAGAAACAAATGAATAGCCCACAGGTGCAGCCTCCAACAAGAAATCACTAAAAAACTGTACACAGTAAACAAAGATTGTAAAACAAGTAAAAACTGCAAATACAGACATCAATGAAAGAAAAATTGGGTCCTGCTTTATATCAGGTGGCCTTAAACTACTATGTACTTACATCAAAAAATAGTTATAGTATACTTATTGTGTTCATTTTGTATTGCAAAACACTTTTGCTGCTATTGAGGAAGGATTCGTGTAAGGTTAGGGACAGGTTTGGTGGCTTGGTAAAACATGTATTACACAATAAGTGCAATGTATCAACAGATTAATTTAAATGTAAGTACATAGTAGTTAAAGGGTTAGTTCACCCAAAAATGAAAATTAGCCCATTATTTAGTCACCCTCAAGGCATCCTAGGTGTGTATGACTTCCTTCTTTCAGACGAATGCAGTTATATAAAAATTGTTTTATAATCAGTTTCTGTAATCAGTAGTAAATCTCCAGCTGGTGCTTTCAGATGGAGCAGCATTTAGTACACACAGGCGTAATTTACTGAAAAGCTTCGCTGTATCGCGTTTATTATGGCAGACAATTTAATTGTGTGATTATGAAATCGAAAGAAATCATTTGCAATAATGACTGTTTGTGTAGCTTCTCACTGAACTACGGCTCTGTGTAGAAATGCTGCTACATCTGACAGCACGTGAAAATACCACATTTGATAACATGTTTTTACTCCAAACTCACTTCATAACATCAGTCGAGTGTTTAAAATAAATCCTTCTGTGAGATGGTGTGGCTTTTTACACAGAATAAGGCATGCATAGTATTCATAGTATTCTAAGCAGTGATAAAGGCATTGTATTATTATATACTGTATTATAAGGAAAATTATAATAAGAAGAACTCTCTTGTGAAAACCAACATTTGTTTACAGGAGCTGACTTGAAGTTTCCTGACTTTAGCAAAGGAAAACCAGTCTCCTATTGAAATCCTCCAACATTTTTCTTTACAAATTATAATTTTGTACTTCTAATTCGTTGTTTTGTCTTGATCTCTCACTTTTGAGTGGCACATGCGCAATGTCGACGTCATACATCAGTTTTTATTTTTGGGTGAACTAACCCTTTAAGGCCACCTAATATAAAGTGGGACCAAAAATTATTTTGATATGTATAGAAATTCAAAGAAATCCACTCATCCATTCATCCATCCATCCACCCACCAACCAATCACGTTTGTGTATCTCTCTTATTACAATTACATTTATTTGAATTTCATTTAATTCCAATTAATAGCCTGTTCCTCTCAGCCCATCAACTTCTGGGGTAAATACAAGGCTTTTTCCTCTCAGCGCCTTCTTCCAAAAACGAAAGCATCTGACATGAATACGCTGCTGCTTTGTTTACGAGTTGATGTGGGCGTTCACATGCCGCGCATCTTTCATGGATCAATAGCGCGAACAGCGCGTGGGCCTGATCTAATCAGAGGTAATGAGCTCCAGGGGAGAAACAGGACATCGCGTTAGTTTCATACGGATTACTTTAACACAGAAAGTTCATTTTCGATAAGACTTACTTCATTTAAAAGTAGACATTTCTATAAATATAGCTTTCTATAGATATATCTCTCATGTTTGTGTGTCATGTATTCGCTGAGTTTCAGTTCATTTTAGTGACGCATTTCAGCTGGATTTTCCTGAAAGGAAACCCTGTATATTTTCTTTATTTAAAAAAAACACAAAAGTTTGTTGATATGGTGAGCATACACAAATAAAAGTAAACCCTTTACAGATTCAGGTGATGTATTACTTTCATGTGTCCGAAATTGAATTTCAGTTTAGTTATTTACAATTAATCAATTTAAATTGAGTAAGTAAATTGGAATTTAAAAATGTTTTACAAATATTATCATAGAATTTCAATATGATTTTAATTACGAAATTAAGTTTTGAAATTTGTATGAACCTGAAATACAGACAGACGGACGGACACGAATAGTGTTATGAATGCATAAAACTGCATAAAAATGCTTCACTGTAATAATATTTAGAGCTGAGAGTGAAAACCAGCCTGCTAGATTAATCTGATAGGTAAACTTCCAAAAATATGTAAATACATTCCAAAATATGTTTGACTCCTCGGGTGCATTTCAGATAATGAAACCAGCTAGCAATTAACAGTCACTCGCTGAGGCACTGGCAGATGATTTCTGCATTTTGATGACCGACTCTTTACTAAATATATAAATAATCAACACCTGTTCTTTTGAGATGATTCACCAAATGGGTAATCGCCATTCATCAAAAGTCGCTGTGTCATTACTTATCCAAATGAGATGGTGTTAATTACAATAAATTACAGATGTGTTTGATGCATTAGTGAAGCTTCAATGAACACAGCGCGCCAGGTTGGTGCCTAATGGCTGTTGGTCAATGGAATGTGTGTGTTTGCGCCTGCTCGCTGGTGTGTGTGTGTGTGTGTGTGTGGGTTTGCAGCAAGAGAGAGAAAGCACCTGTGCAACAAGAGGCTTCTTTCCCGGGACAAAGCACATAGCCTGCTTTCCAAGTGCCTTGGAATCTACAAAACGAAACGAGTGCTATTTTTTCACCGAGGCCTTTAGGGTGAAATGAGTTGATCATCACATTCAGAATGAATGAACCATTTGAAATGCTGAGGCGTCTGGCATGAAAAAAGAGGTCAAAAGCTCTTCAGCATATAAAGTATGAGCGGCAAAGACTTCAGAGGGGCGGGTGCAGACCGAGTCCACAGTGGCCCTCGAAGATGCCCCGGCTTTTAACGCCGCCATATGAGCTGGTGCTGGAGCATGGTATCCAGCTTTGAAGTAGTCTCCTGATCTCACTCCGCCACTGAGAGGAAATTGAAGTCAAGGGTTCACAGCACCTAATGCTGCAAAAAATGATCTCACAGGACAGAGGAAGAGAAGGGTAGTCGGGGGAATTAACCCGGACACTTCCTCGTAAAATAAAGCCAATGATGAAAACAGCACTCGAGGATGGTGTGAAACTGAGGTTCGCTCTCTCATAAACAAGTGGTATGAAGAGGCTTTGGCTGAAATCGCTAAAATTGATTTACAGAGGCTCTTGTGCGGTGCCCCCTTTGCTCAATCAAGAACACCACATAATGACAACACATATTCCCTCAGTCACAACACAAAGGCATCACACCGACATGCAGTCGATTTCAAGGTTTCAGACTAATTCGTGTACATCATGTGTCACGGGACGACTATTTAAATGTCACTCCGCTCGTGTTCGCATTAAGCCGCCGAAGCCCGACAGGGAGCCCAGGTAATGTGCTTAAATATTTAGGCTTTATTGTTAGAGACAGAAATAGATGAGAAGTGACTAGACTTGCCTGTCATCAGCGATCAGACTGCCTTAATGAGACAGACACAGGCACCTCCAGAGTCAAATATTCAAATTCCTCCCGCTGAGGAAGTGCCTAAAAGGGCTGATGACTGCCTCGGAGCAAGCCCACACCAATCTCATTTTGTCTCTTAAGTACGCCAGAACTCTTCAAAAATGCCCTTTGAACCTGGCAATGTGCCAGCAGCAGTCTGTAAACCTTGATCTGGGGGGGTTGTGTGAATTACCAAACAGCTAATGCAGCAGGCCGGGAGATTATCGAGGCCTCGTTTGATGATGTCAGCAAAAGTGGCCTCATAGGAGGGCGGCGTGAGGCGAAATGACTCAGGTATAGAGACGTGTACTCTTTTAAGGTCTTCTACTGTCTTGATCTGCCGCTCTTTGAAGGTCATAGTTCCAGCAAAGCAATTCTGACCGTAACAAGCTGTAGCGAGGCATAAGCGATCTCAAATACCTTTACCAAAAAACAACAACAGAACTTGGTTGAAGTGGTTTGTACCCAAAAACAAACCTATAAGAGCGCTGGACAGCGCTTCTCTATTAACTCACTACAGTCATCCATTGGCTTAGTTCAAGAATAGCTGATGTCAGCCACTTGAATTCCTGACTGCATTTATTCGCTAAATCTGTGCTTTCCCAAGCTCCAATTTGCCAAAAACGAAGGGGAAAAATCCATTTCAAGCCTTTCCAGAGAAATAGACTCTTGACTTTCCACCAGTACTCTGGGATTCCATCTCAAGACCTCCACTTATTATTCTCTGCGTCAGAGTGGAAATACATAAATAAACAAATAAATGAGGGAAAAAACCCTCCTAAAACTATGTCTGAAGTAAAACAAAGATCCCCTCAACTTTTTCTGCCGAAGCCATGCCGACGCTGTGGTAAAACACTCATTAACTCGGAACTGATGGCTGACCTCATCTCATACACTATTAATAGCACACAATCATTATCAGTGGCTCATGAGCTGCGCTGGGGCATCTGCTTGCTGAAACAAGCTATCAGGAGACTATATGTGAAGGATGAATGTGAAAATAGTGGGCAGATGCATAAAAAGGTAGCTTTTTGTTTACCTGCTCACCTTTCATTCAGCACATCTGTTTGGGGCACTTTGGTTTCCAAGGCAACAGGCCGCATGCAAACTCTCTGACAGGTGAGTGCTCCTGGACATCAGCCCATCTCCCTTGGGTGCATCTGTCAGAGCGATCGTAGACCAAAGCAGAAACTCTCCAGCACATCACCCACCCACATGAAGCCCCAATTTCGACGCAGACCCATCACAAAGAAGATGTCAACCAGAAACAAGGGAGGAAAAACTCACTGAAAGAAGACAATAACAATCCGAGTGCCTCATTTCCTCGACGCGTGTCCATTTGCATATGCCGTACAGCTGAGAAAAGACTCGTGGAGTAAAACATTCATTTTACTCCAGGAGAGCATTTCTGGTAGTTTGTTTCACAGTGGTAGTCTGCCCCGAACGGACGCAGCACTTAGACAGCAGGCAGTCCAATGTGACACTAAGAGGGTTTGTGATATGCCGAGAGCGCAGGCAGAATGGAAGTGACCAGGGGCTGTGATTGTTTTTTCCTGCCATTTAATCTCCTCTCAAAGATGGTTCATTAGTCTGGAGGATAGCAAACCGCACAAAGATAAAACCTGATCTGTGAGTCAGGGACACTCCACAAATCCATTTCCATTCAGCTCTACGCCCAGAGGCTATACCATCAAAAGCATCTCTCTGTTTCTTGCTCAAATGAAATGAAAAGAGCAGCTCATACATTTTTTTTGCTACACTCCTCCTCTACTTCTTCTTCATCTCATTCTCAATTTGAGTGATCATTTTGCATTTTGAGGTGATAGAAACTTTTTGATTTTCCATCTATGAGACTGTTTTTCCCCCTCCCCTGAATGACACTGACAGGGTATCCATACAAATACAGTCCTTCAGGAGAAAGAGCCGAAACAGTGTGTGAGTGCCGCCAATCATTTGTGACCTTGATGTGTGAAATAGCTTTCCACTTGAGAAAATAGTTCATTGAATATTAGCATATTAGCAAACTAACATCAGATCATTTGCTGCTAATGGTAATGTTTTTAATATTTCACAAGATGATGTTCTAATGAAAATCTGCTCAAAGCACCAAGATGTCCACATTTTGGCAATGTATGCTTGGCAAGTTAAGGAATGCTAAGAAATCGTCACGGGGGACTCGTCATGTCTGAGCCTGAAAATGGTGTGACATTCGGAATGATCAGTTGTCATTAAGGGGGACATGGCCTGGGGCCGATGGGTAGAGGGCCCCTTTTTTAGGAGATGTGGACGGAGTGAGTCGGAGGGAGCAGATTGTGTTCTTGGAGAGCCTATTAAAGCTGACAGGGACGAGGTGGAGGAGTCGGATCTCGGCCTGATTACACCCCTCTCCTCGGCTCCCCTATTGACTGTGGTTAGGATGTAGCTTTCCATTTCCTGCAGAAATAAATTAAAAGTCAGAAGTAATTTGGCTGATGTGGGATGCAGGTGGATTTTTTTTCCTCCCCTCTTTGCCTCCAACTTTCTGAATAAAATTCTCCCCTTGCCTGGAAATCAATTGAAGACCCTCTTTGATGAGGGAGGGCTTATTTTCTGCCAGTGACAGTTTTGTGGCAGGGAAAAAGCAGGGATTTGATTAAAGTGGAGATACCGCGAGATTGAGGTCTTGTTCCAGCCAGAAGAAGGATAAAGGCCTTTAATCGTGTCTCCAGCACCATAAAGAGGAGGACGTGCCATTACGCCTTCACCTTCTTTCAGCACCTAAAAATCAATCGGATCAATCAATCAATCAATCAATCAGTGGGCAGATTGTATGTTCTTAACTATACATCATCCCCTCCCTGAAGTCAACCTGTTTTTACTAGTTGAATGATGACAGTAAATAAATAAAACAGAAATTTACAATGTTATAAAAAGAAGAAGAAGAAGAAGAAAAATGACCAGCATACCCTCCATTAAATTTACAGACATTTCCTTCAACTCTAAAACACAACACAGTGCAATGTGTAATTCATAAGGAAAAATTCATATTAACACAGTACACTGGGCTGTATTTTTACGGACTTCTTAGAGTGCTCTATCATTTCTGTTTTTGTTTACTCGCTACTACAATAAAAGTGTGGCAGCATCATGTTAGTTACAACTCATGCAAAAATGCATCACTCATGCCAGTACAAAGTGAACTTACTCATCCCACGTTGACAGATATAGCTTACTTCTGATTATCTTCACAGTTAAATCCATTCTCACCTTATTCTTCTTAGTTCTTATCATACTCAATTTCATTCCCTGTGGTTGAAGATCTGCTTTACATCTTGTTCTTAAAGGGCTTTTGTAGTCTCTCGAGCTACGGGTGCTTTGTGAGATGTAGTCTTTTTGTCATTATTATTCTGCTACTGCAGAATTTGCACACATTCTCGCTCATTCTGATAGTTGGTGTAAAATCATCACTAGATTTTTATTATCTTTCTCAGTGGTGTGGCTGGTGGGTTCAGGCCCCACCAGATGGTGGTGCTGTGTTGTATTTAATGTATTTAAAAATGTATTTAATGACTGTCAATTCTATTATAATAATTAAGAATGATTTTTGCTAAGTGTAAGCCATACATATACATAGTATTTACGATATGGCATACTCTCATGGTCATGAACCATCTTTACATGCACACTTGTTTAAGACTTTATTCTTAGAAAATAAATAAATAAATTCTCTATAGAGTATTCAGCTGTTGGATTGGTTTCTGTATGTCAAGGTAATCAGCATTTCACGAGTCAACATTTAAATAAACTAAAGCTTTTGACTTCTTTTCCTGATACTCTCTCCTGCTGCTGTTGCTGCATGTTATGCTTCATTTTAGCACTTTAATAAATAATGAATTCGTATTCATGTATGTAACTGTAGCAGGAGGATGAAGGATGAACCGGTAAATGTAGACCAGTAAGCTTTTTAAAATACTGTTACGGTGCTGTCATTTATGTTAATCATATCATACTAATCATATGCATGTAGAATGATTAAAGAGCTTCATGTGTGAGTAAAAGGATTGAAACTTTAGAGGTTAAATAGCCTTTCGATGCTTTCAAATGTCAATGAATTGAGATGCAGATCTTTAAAGGAGGGTACTGGCAATTGATTGCAGTGAATATTTTTTATTTATTTATTTATTTATTTTTTTACAGGTGATTTTCATTGCTTAGTTAATCTGATTTATTTCTAATGTGCCTTTAATTTACTGTGTTGTAGTTACAGCACAACATTTCTGCCATTAAATTTGATATTGATTTTGAGGTATTGCTGGTGATTTCACTGCTTGTTGCAGACTGCTATAACTTCACAACATTCAGGATTGTCGGTACACATAATTTTAAGAAAATGAATTCATGTGTGGAAATGAATTCATATAAATTCACCTACAGTATAAATTTCATGTATCACAACCTGTTATATGTAAAGCTTATCTGGGATAATGCCATGATGAATGCTGATTGGCGAACTGCAGTACAAAAAACATGCACTGTCCAAAACCCTTTGCTATTAACTGTTCGTCAAAGGAGAAAAAAAATTCAGTTCACACTTTAAAGAGCCCTCCAAAACACATTCACTTATCAATATAATGAAAGCCACTAGGGAGTAGGACTATTTCTTTTGAAATTTTACAGCCATTATTTTCTATTATGAAAAAAAAGAGTCTCTTTTGTGTTATTTAAATATGCACTGACGTACACAATTGCACATAATTCAAACCAAGACTTTTTACAGTCATTGTACAATGAATTTAGTTAACTGAATATTATTTCCAATTCACCTTGATGGAATAATTGCTCGCTTTTTAATTCCATCAAGACTTGCGTAAGGAATGGCTTTATTATCAAATATTTTTTATTCATTCCGATATCAGTAGCCTTCTTTAAGCTGCCAAAGCAATTCAGTAAGTATTTGTCTATATCATTAAAACCATGTCGTTGATATTGTTGGTTGATGCTTAACTTTTGGCTGGATGTGAAACTGAATCAATCAAATCAAGCTGCTTTTCAAATATAGTTTTTCAAGGTTTTTCAACAGAGAGGTTAATAGGTTAACAGGCTGGTGGCTTTTACAGCAAGCATATGGCAGTATAGTGCTATTGATATGACCAGGAAGGAATAAAATGTGTAGCACTCAATTTAATGTTGTGATATTGTGAGACTGGTTGCCGTCATACCTTGACTTTAGTTGAATTGATGCCAGTGGTGGGTCTTATTACTGCCTCCTACAGCCTAGATGTTTGGATGCGAGTGAGGTCTGTTCTTATCCTGAGCAGAATCACTACAATTGGTTTTGAAAACATGTCTCACTGTTCTGACAACTCTTTGTACGTCAGCGAGGGTTCACAGAACTGCTGGGCAAGATTCTTTCAGACAGTTAGGCTGTCTGCGTTTGTGCACGACGGTGCGAGTGTGTACGCTAGTGTATGTTAAGTGTGTCTTCTTCCTATAAGTGATCTGGATTTGGGGGCATTTTCCAGTGAAACAATATAAAAATCAATTTCTTCACAATAACAGAAATGACAGACGTGACAGATGGAGCAAACCCTCAAGCTCTGTAATGACAGAAAGACTGTTCAGGGAGACAACTTCATTCCGTTCGGATTACTCTTGTCTTGTCCCATAAAGCAAACTTTATTAGAAAAGCCAAAGTCAGAGATAAGTTCTGTTTTGAAACTAGGGAAGAGCCTTAGCTCTTTTACTTCTCTCTATAGATGCACCTTGATAAATGTTTGGGTGTTTAAATCTGTCTTTGTGTGGTCGCCCTTGTATCTCTTTGCTTTTTTGAATGCCGCCTTCTAACTGAGCATCTCGCTACCCTCAAACAAACTGTCTCGTGGCGTGTCGCTCCCATGTGGGCTGTTGTTCAGAGCAAGGTGAACCTCTCTGACATCAAAAGGCATTTCATGTTTCTTTTATTTTAAATGGCAGAGTTTCTGTACCACTAGGCTTCTAGTGCCAAGTTAACTACGCTCTCCGTTAGGATGACAGATCTAGTCGCGGCGGCTTCGTCCCTAGGCAGAGTAGTGTCTGTCTACGGGTGACGAGGGAGGAGGCCAAAGTGGGTGCTGAGCTCATTGAAGTAAGGATATGAAATTCACATCAGGTACAAGTGGGGGAAAAGCACAAAGCACAAAGGCAGACGATAAGGTGCCGGCGCCATTTATATGCCTAAATCTACAGCCTCAGATCCAAAGCCCCGCTTACAGAACCCATCTGGGAGAAGGTGCATGTGCTTGAAGTGTGCTCCAGACACAGCATTTTCACAGGTGCTGGAGCACATAGGCCATTTCTAATGTTGAGATATGCAACAATGCTTTCCCCTTGATGATCCTTTAGGTTACTGATCTCATCTTACAATGCCTTCAAAAAGAACTATTTCACTTCTGCCAAGATTGTATTTCAAGCTGTGTTGATTTTGTTTTAGTTTATTCCTGTCTTTTGATAGAAATATCATTTACATGTACTACGTTTTTCATCATGTCATTTCCATTCATTTAAGTCAGTTTTATTGTAATTTTAGTTCTCAAAAAGTGCAAAATTAAACATTTTTTTAAGCATGCTCTCTAGGACAAAAAGTGTATGACACAATTTTAGCAGAGTGTTTCAGAGATTTATCGTCTGCAAAATATAGTGTTGGTTTGCTGTACTTTTTTCCTTTCTATTGCCTGTATTGCTGATGTCATTTTGGTATCAATTAAAGCATTATATATGAGAACTATCACACGAGTAGCAGTGCAATATGGCTGTATATTGGCACGGCTGTGATTCGGCCATAGGTAATCACAGCGTGCCAATAAACAGCCATATCACACAGCTATTAGTATGATATTGCGCTTATACAACAGTTCAAATAACAACACGACTGTGTAAATACATAAGAAACAACCGTAAGAAACTACTTCCTTCTGCTACAAATCCCAAGTTGACAGTTTAACAGCTGAGCCCAAACCTCCATTACTAAATCGAAAATGTCACTTTAGAACTAATAACGAAGGAACGTTGAGTTGCTTTATTAAATACTTACTGTATTACTGTGTTAAAAGCTCACTAGAGTATTATGAGAGAGAGTGAGAGATTAGTTTGAATGTCCACTGAGGAAAGCAATATCTTTGTCATATTATCCTTTCATCTATTAAGGGTGATTTCCGATGCCAGTGCTGCTCAGTGCATCTGTTGGCTCCGTCTCACAAGGTGTTGTTGCCACTAAAAATAACTTCCTTGTTTACAACCCAGTTTCAGTCTCTTTCAATATAAAAGTCTTTATGCACTTATGAAAACAGTCTCTAATGGCAGAACAATGAAATTAATCACCATTACGAACACACACACCATTTCCCGATACTAAATACAGTTATTAAAAACTGCAATTGTTTATATAAAATTATTTATCGACTAATAATATTTAATAAACAACAATAGCCATCATAAAAGTTGCAAGGCGATTCAATCAAAAGTACAAAGGCAGCACTCTGATATACAGCATTAAATTTACATAAAATTTAACGTGGTGAGATTTTGCCCTCAGCCAAATCTATATGCTCTGGAACAAATAATAAATGAATGAGACCAAAGACTGCCCATTAGATTTACCCAAAACAAATTATATCTTGTGTTTTAACACTATAGAGACGTCGGAGCCAGCAGCAAATTCCAAAAGATCTGGACGGGTTCATGAGGACTGAATGGCCGCTTATGCCCTAGAGCTCACATCTCAGAAAATCTCCATATTTGAAGCCTAAACAAGTACATTCTCGCCTAAAAATCTTTTAAAACTACATTCTTTGACACAAAAACTTCTAAAATTATAGTGGATTCGGGCATCCGAATACTACATGACACTGGCTTTGAAAAACGGTGAAATGGTTGGAGTCATGATATCACTAGAATATCACACTCCTCTTAACCAATCAGATTCGAGGACCAGAAAGAACTGTTTAGATCAAGGAGACTGTAAAAGGTTCTTCAGTAATTAAACATTAAGTCAGCATCAGTTCTTCAAAATCCCTTCTGTAGACAAAACAAAGAAAAGGGGAAAAAAGAAGAGCAATAGAATAACAATGTTGCAATAAGGCCGCTTTTGAGTTGTCCTCCCAAGATAGCTCCCCTTTCACTAAAGGAGAGTTATCTTCTTCCTAACAAGCTTGATGGTATTCTTGGTGCCCGGGTGACAAAGAAAGTGTCTATTCTCCAGAGTGACATGGGAGATGTAGCACCAATCAGGTCAGCGCCCAGTCAGTGCCTCAAACTGTGCCCTGATCATGATGAATGGAACGAGCGAACACAAGAGGCCTGGAGTTCTCACACTGTGGGTTGAGACATCACCGCTTCTGTCGCGTTGTATTGTAAGCCATTCATTTTCTATGTCTGAACCCTAATACTGTATATTCATCATGTGTGTGTGTGTGTGTAAGAAATAGACTCTCATTCTGTTGGTGATACAAATGGGCTGTGATTCGTTTCAGATGTGCTTTGCTCAGACTGACCACTGTCTCTCCTCTGTGCTTACAAATGGTCTCCTTCTCGCATCTGCTTTTAGCATAGTCACATCCTGTTCTCTCTCTCTCCGTCTCTCGCTTTCTGTCATCTCCCTCAATAACGGATCGCATGCACACAGAGTGTATCCCTTCAAGCACTGGTAGTGTTTTGAAGATATACAGTCTGTCACAGAAATCATATGAAACACTTCTTTCAGAATATCATGGCTCTGTTTTGGCTTTGATCAAAGCCAACAATGTCAATTTCAAGAGATGGTGGAGTAATGTATGATGAAACTGTCAGAAAGTTGTTGCGGCTCTACTGTGCATCTTAAAATTATCATTCTGCAGCTGGAGATTTTTCTGCTTTGGTTCTTTAAGGGATTTAACAGACATTCTTGTGGAGAGGATTGCAGCCATATTTGTTTGCTTTTGTAATGACTCGCAGTGAGCCTCGGTCAAGGAGTGCCCTTGCAATAAATGGCTTGCTTAAAATAATACATGCGATATAACGCTCAAAAGAGCTGACGAGACATTAAGCTTACCTCAACGCGGACAACAATGAGAGCCAGCATAATTTAACGACACATTGATCTTTACACTATTCTGTTAATTGCATTTTAAGCAAACTATAGATGTGAAATTAATGAGAGGGAAGATGATGCCATGGTCTTTACCTCACTTTAGTCAGCAAGGTTGCAGACATGACTTTTTTTTTTTAAATCCCCTTTGTGATGTTTCATTATTATATATATATGTTTTAAAGAAATACAGTATCTCCAATGATGTCCAAACACTTCTCTATTTGCATTCAATAGACAATTGGTCATCATCACTTTCTCTGAATGTGGAAGTCTTTAGTGTGAAATTTTAGTGGAGTATAAAAGCCTTGATTTATGGAAATAACATTGCATCCATGGTTAAATTCTGCTTTATTGTTAGAATTAGCCATGTTCTTTGTGCTTGTTATGATGGACCCACTGTTTATGAGAGCAAATCATCTACAACAGCATCCTAATAGCATCCTAATAGCTAATAATCCTACTGTATGATGGGTAATGAATCATGTCGGCTCAGGTAAACGGCAATATCAAGATTCAAATAAGAATTCTTAGGTGCTATTATGTATGATCATATTCCTTAGCAGAAGGTTCTTTGTGAGGACATGCTCTGTACCCATATACTTGAATACTGAAATGTTAGAAGCACTGTAAGTTTAGAGCACTTTGGCTAATGTACTGACACAGTGTGCACATTCAGAGAGATTGTCAATATCATATTGTAAGATTATTAAATGGATAGTTCACCCTCAGATGAAAATTCTGTCATCATTTACTCATGTCGCTGTAAACCTGTATGGCTTTCTATATTATGTGGAACAGATATTGGAATGATATGATTGCGAGTAAATGATGACAGAATTTTCCTTTTTAGGTAATCTATCCCATATAGTCTGTTTTTAAAATGAAAAGCTATTTAATGTTATGCGGGTTATGGGACCTTCAATCTGAAAAATGCTTTCACACAACGTTTTAGCTTCACACACTCAAACTCTACCAGGTTGTAGCCATGCCCATTCTGAGTGACATACAGTGTCTGATTAATTAGTTCAGAGCACAGATAAACTAAGAAAAACACATTTTTAAATAAATCTTTAAAGGGGTCATATGATGTTGCTATAAAGAGCATTATATTTTGTGTATTTGGTGTAATGCAATGTGTTAACATGGTTTGAGGTTCAAAAAACACATTATTTTCCACATACTGTACATTACTGTTGCTCCTCTCTGCCCCACCTTTCTGAAACGTGGCGATTTTTACAAATCTCATCGCTCTGAAAAGCGCAGTGTGCTCTGATTAGCCAGCTATCCAGTGCGTTGTGATTGGTTGAATACCTAAAGCGTGTGACGGAAATGTCACGCCCCTTACCATGTTGTGATACCATGTCCCGGCGCGATGAGACAAAAACAATAAAACCCATTATAAATGAGGCATTTGTTACATCCATTGGGGACATAATTACTGATTATAATGGCTCATACTGTCTTTGTAAGCTTTGTGTTGTCACGCCGCATAAACATAACACCAAGTCTGCATTTGTGATCATAGAAACGACAAACAAGCACTACTCTACACTGCTTAAAACTCACGTTTGAATAGCCAGTAGCAAAATCTGGTAACACTTTATTTTAAGGTGTCATAATACAGAGTAATTACCTAATTAAGTACTAAGTAGTAGCTGTTGTGCTTACAAGAAACAAAATTTACTTACCATGTAACCAAGTTATGGAACAGCCTGTAGTTACAGTTTGTAATTATGTAGATGTAATAGGCAGCCACTATTACACATATGTAACAGATCGAGTCTGTTACACAGCTACATATGTAACCAAAAGACTGTTACATATGTATTGCACACTTTATACAACGTAATTAAAAATGTAAGTACACAGACATAAGCTACTTAAAATTAAGTGTATCAAGATTGTACTTAAGTGTACTTCATGTGTATCTATACTGTACACCTCATCCAGCTGCACCTTAGTTTGATTTAACCAACCAGTACACAGCTTAAATACATGTAATACTTTTCTAATTACATTACAATTACATAATATTACACAAACATAAGCTACTTAAAGTGTATCAAGAGTGTACTTAAGCGTACAAGTAGCTGTGTAACAG
>JAHKKF010518450.1:0-10855 GCA_019740295.1 Labeo calbasu
TACTTACTGACAGAGACATGGGCTTGCAAGAATGTACTCACCAGCTCCAGACAAAATCTACACAGTTGATCCAAAATCCTGGTTTACATACAGTATTCTTCTCCAAGAATCATGCTTTCAGGTCCTCTCTGGCAAATAAGTTAACATGACAGTGTTCTCAGATTACTAATTTCAAAGTTCTGTCACTTTTTATGAGTTTGATCTTAAAACTAGCTAACAGTTTGGGTGGGCGATATAACCATTATTATTACACTATAAGACATTTCATTTAACAACACAAATGTGTCTATTTATTATTATTTGTAGGCTGTTACATTTAATTAATTTGTTAAATGGTTATTTCACATATGCTTACAAACCAGGGTTAGATGCAACTAATTTTCCTCTGATTTTAAGGTTAAATTAGGTTTAGGGCCAGACATACAGTTAGGTTAGTTAGTACTGTTTTCAGACAAGATCAATAAAATATGCTGATTCAGGAAAAGGTCTTACTTGGTGTATGTACATGTTTGGCTATACTTGTGCCGTTATATTGACATGACCAATAAGCACCCTTTTGTATTTTAACAAATAAAGGATCTTTCCTTTAGAAGCACCAGTTGTGCACCAGTTGGTCATCTTCTGTATTTGGCCCTTCAGTATTACACAGCCTGTTGGTTAATCGTCTGTTTACCGTAACACTTATTTAAAAATATTGCCATAATTGCATGCAAGTTACAAAATTTGTCTACAGAATTTTATTTAATAGCATATATATGACAAGCTATTGACATCAGTAGGACGTTGTAGCATTTGTGATATGAGACAATGTAAACTGAAAATGTTGAATATCTCACAAAAGTGACAGTCTGCTTTTTAGTTAAGTAAAGACAATGTATTGGTTGGCCCTTTGAGCATTGTTCCATCATGAACATTGTTGTCCTTGCTGTTCAACAATAATTGAGCAGTTTGATAATGCATGTATTGCTATTTATTTCAGCACTGAGTTTGCGGCAGAATGATTAGTCCTGTCACCTCATATTGTTGCATGCACATTTGACAAATTGAGGATTCTAACTTGTGCATATTTGAATGTTTTTCGCACACATTGCATGCTGGGATACATTCAGAAACTTTTCTACATCTGCTTTTTCTATATTCAAATGTCTAGCAGGGTTTCTCTCACACACTCCAAACAAATGCACATTCTGATCACTATGTTTGTTAAAGTTTTCTGGGGAGTTTGAGTTTGTAAAAAATATGTGTGCTTTTCTCATCTTTATTCGCTATTTCCTGGCAATTTGGATCAACTGGTGTGTGGGCAGAGGCCTGAAAGTTTCAACTTGGAGAGCAGTGCAGCTTTACTCTTTAAAAGCAGATAGGCATTGTTTGATGTAATGAAAAGAGTTTGCAATATTTGTGTTCAGAATGACAAAGTTTGAATGTAAAAATACACCTAAATATAAAACTAATAAGATTTACTTTAAAATTACAAAGAAGAACAATAAATTGTTAGTATGGACATAAATAATATAATGAGCTATATTATTTAATTACAGATMATTTTTGTAATTTTACGTCATTTGTACGTAATTTAAAAATACAGAAAAAAATACTGTATAAATAATGCAGTAATTTTTCGTATATAAATGAGAATTACTGTAATTTGTCATTAATGGAATAATACTTAAAACAATAGTCATATTGTTAATTTACAGATTATTGTTCGTAATTTTACAAAGTTTTGAACCTAATTTAAAAACAAAACAGAAAAAATACTGTAAAAATAATACAGTAAATTTCTTGTATATAAAAGAACAACTGTAATTTATCTTTAATGATATAGTACTTAAAATAATAGTCAAGTTGTTCATTTACAGATATTGTTTGTAACTTTACTAATTTTTGAATGTAATTAGAAATAGCTGAAAACTACTGTAAAAAATGTAGATTTTTTTCTGTAAAATTATTATTATTTTTTATTATTTTTTATTTATTTATTTTTTTTTACACTGTTGGCAAATGGACAGTCTTAAAAATAATACTAATATACAGCATATAGATGTATTTCCTTGTTTGGATATGTTTCCACAGATGTGAATAGAATTCTTTCATGACTTTCTTTTGTCATTCAAAATAAACTGATCTAGAAAAAGCTGTGTGCAGTGTGAATTAACAAAAGAATCTTTTAATCTGAACTTCCAGTCATGAAATTCCTTTGTACTTCAAGTTGTCACATTATTAAACACACACATATTGACAAGTGTGAACAACTGACACAATGAGTAAGAAAGATGGAGGAAAAAAATATTAGCATTCCACGTATAAATAGCTAGGGACAAGGACTCTTAAGTGTGAAATTAACATGTAAACAGTTGGGAAACACCCCCTCCCCTTCTCCCCCTCCCCCTTCGCCTTCCTCTAACACACACACACACACACACACACACACACACACACGCACACTCCCCTGCTTCCTTTAAACCCCAATTCTTGATAAATATACATAAAGCCTTACACAAAGGCCTCGTTGTTCTGGTAATGGGCAAGCTCCTAATGGAGATATATTTACAGGATTATATCAGCATTCAATTGCAAATTCTGAGTTTTAATACTCTGGTCCTTGTCTATGAATAAGAGCATCTTTTGAATGCTTCCGACACCTGGTGCTGTCGGTTTGAGATGTGTGGGGGCTCAGTACAGACCCGTTTGCTTTGCCAGCACAGATTTTTCCCACACTTTCAACCAAGAAAAAAAAAACAGCTATACAGCACACTTGTTACATTATTCTCCTTCAACAAAGAAAAAACACCTTACAAAGTTAAGCTAAAAAAAAAGGACAACAGAAATCCTTATATCCTCACTCAGGTTGGGTTTAAAATTTCAGAAGTGTAAGCTAATCAGGGGGGATGGGGATGGGAGTGAGGGGCTTTGCTTTGCTCTTCTCATTCGTAAAGACCTGAATCAACACACAATCCTGGACATTTATCCAATTTAGTACATTTAAATACACAGTGTAGGTATTTATTTATGTATTTATGTATTTATGTATTTATTTATTTATTCATTCATTCATTCATTCATTCATTCATTCATGTATGTATGTATTTATGTATTTATTTATTCGTTTGTTTGTTTAAGAATAAGTGTCTGCTTTTTTAAGTGTGAATAATACAGAAATGAGGATGGGAAGTCAGAGGGGAGCATGAAAAACTTGAGGTCACTGAGTCTGTGATGAGGTGTTTTTATTTAAAAAAAAAAAATCAAATAAACACACTTCTTCATATGCTTTATATAACTTAAGGTCTAGTTCTCGCTATCAACAGACCATTAACTAATAAAGTCAACTTTTGTTTGGGTGCAGTACCAAATTTTCCCCATTAGCTGCCAGCAAAACTCTGCTGGTGCACACAGTGGTTGGATTTGTGATTTGCAGTAGAGTTTTTCTCTCTCAAATATTACAAGCACACACACAATTTTTTTTTATGACTCACATACAAACTACACTCTGACATCCATACCAACACACCCACACAATTATAGCTACATTATTTGTTGAACTGGCTCTATAATATGCAGAAACAGAAAACAGGAATAAAGTGAGTATTTGCTTTATTGCCAAACCTGAAAAAAAGGCACCATCTGGTAAAAAAAAAAATAGAATAAAAGTCAACAGAATAAAAGTCCATTAACAAAAATTGAATAATTTTACAATTAAATGGCACAGTGTTAAAAAAAAAAAAAAAAAAAAAAAAAACAGTTTTATTGGGTTTCAATGGGGACATTTTTGTCCTTAAGGTCCTGAGAGGAACAATTTTTTGTACCTAGTGTAAAATAGATTATATGGGAATATGGAAATAATACAGGCAAAATTAAAAAAAAAAAAAAAAAAAAAAAAAACCTAAAAAGGACAAAAATGTCCAAAAGGTCACACAAAGGTTAATAGTTAGTAAGGTAGTTGTTAAGTTCAGGTATTGGGTAGGAATATGTTAATAATAGGTATGCTAATAAGTAACTAGTTAATAGTGAGAATTGTTCCCTATACTAAAGTGTTACCGAAATTTCCTGTAAATATTTCTCATAAATTGTATCATATTATATTTTATATATAATTTGGATTTTAAAACAGATATGACTTTATTATACAGTATATACAATTATTTATTTATCTATATCTTTACAACAGTTAGGATTACACATAATAAATTGAAATAAAACAAAATGATAACAAATGAAGACACTTGACAATGCTGTTAGAAGTACTGCTGATCGAATAATGTTTTATGTACATTTGTAATGGTAGAGAAAATCCTGAATTTACTGACAGATGATCAGAGTTTTATTGGATTTGTTTAATTTAATATTTGCTTTAATGATCAGTGTGATGATATGTGGACCTGACAAACAAGTGAGCATAAACAGGCACACACGCAGTACTTTTTATATTAATCTCTTATTTCATGCAGCAAGAAACTGAAAATTTCTGAGCTGGAGAGTGTGTTAGCCATTAATCACTGGCTCTAATGCTCTCAGGGTCGAGAGCATTCAGCCTAAAGCCGATTATTGCTCATAAATAAGTACAGCAGCCCTGGGCACTCTAGAAGACTATTAGCATGTGACAGGGCCAATCGACGAAGCAGTTATCATATTACATTGGGGTAACCCCCCTCACATTGCATGTTAATGTCTGCAGGGATGTGTAGTATAGATTTATTTCCAATAAACTGCACTCAGGGGACAAGAGCCATTGAATGTATAGCAATAAATAAATAAATAAATAAATAAATATAGCAAGGCACCAATGATTCCAGTTAGACAGATGTGGTTAGAGTTGTATATGCAGCTGACAGTTGGATGGGGTCAAAAGGGAACAAACTCTGAGCTCTAGCTTTTCTTGCGGGCTGTTCAGACACGCTGAGTGAGATTTTAATTTACAGACACCCTTCCGCTGCTCACTTCACTGTGCACGCCCCACAATTAGCAGCAAACCATTGCGGTCTAAGTCCCTCTAAGCCAGCCAAGCCCATCTAACTCTCCTTGCCCTAGTAAGCCATGGCCGCTTCTGTCAGAACGGCCATTGGATTGAGCTTACTTTATCCTATATTAGAGAACTTTTGGTTATGATTGTTTACACTAGTTCATGCAGCACATAAATGGAACATGGAATAAACGCCTTTCACGCTTTGCACTGTTCTTATACGGATCAGTTCGACAGCATGTCCACCAATTAAATTAATTCCCATATGGCTACCATTAGTACCAACCTAGAAAACATTGCATCAACACACACACACACTGAAAAGATATTTGTCTTTAATTTATGTCTTATTTGGCCAAACAAACTAATGGTACTCAGAACAAGGTGGATGTAAGGTGTAATTTAGATTGGGAAGGTGCAGAGGGAGCCCACCTAACACAAATTAAAACTTCACACACATAACCTCTAACTGTCTGTGATTTTATACCACCAATTAAGACTCTCTTGACAGTTGTGTGAACAGTTTCATTAGAGGAGATAATAATGCAAAGTGAAATGATAAGCAATCATTATTATAAATCCGCAGACATTACAAGCCATGTTAATGAGGTGTAAATGATCTCATTATTTTTTGAAAGAGTAGAGATTAGATGAAAGGAGAATGGACATGATTCTGTCATGTTCAGAAAACTCGATGCTAATTAGGAACCAATCTTCAGCAGCCAATGAGGCACAACACTTTGGTAAACAATTTCCATTTTATAGCTCCCAGAGAGAGAAAAGGAATTAGAATACAGAAAAGAAATACCTATTTATTGACAATGAAATGCTATATTTATTAGGGTTGTGTGACGTTTAGAAGTAATTTGACATTTTGCATACAGTTCATATTTATATGCTGAAGTTAAATTGTTTTAAATTAGGTAGCAAACAGAATAAAAAAATTAAATATAATTCAAATAATTTTATTCAGCTGCTATAAGTGTCATTTTTAATAAATCATATTTCATCTAATGACATAATTATACACATTTATATATGTATAGAATAGTTTTAAGTAGGAACTTAAGGTTAAAGGACTAATATAATACTTAAAATTAATACTGACTGAAGGATTTAATACAATGTGTTTTTTACTCGTTGAATTATCTTTTGATTATTTATTTGTTTATTTAAAGTATTTAGGTTAGAGTCTAACGATTTACTTAACAATAGTTATGTCTGACTTAAAATCAGCCAAAAACTGGGAGTGATGTCATGAAATGTAAGTTACTAATGCTAGAGTTACAATGTGCCTATTTTTTGTTTTGTTTTTCTCCCCCAAGTTGTATAAGCCCATTGTATGAAATACCTGAATGTGCACATCTTTATTTGGGTGTCACTGTCTATATAGGGTTGGATACTGTAAATAACTGAATGCCCATGAATCTACCCTTTTGACATGGCAGTTTTAAATCATATAAAATGTCTTAGGTTATATGTTACCGGTTTCCTAAAAAGGGAACAAGGCGCTGCGTACCACCTTAAGCAGTTTTACAAATGCGGCATGCAGACTGAAAAGACTACTCTGCAAAAGCACCTGCCTGCATCCAACTCCTCAGAGTCAGGTACAGACAGCATGAGATCCTTGCTTGTATTTGGGAAAAAAAAAAAAAAAAAAGCTTCAAGATCCAAAATAGGGTCCTCGAGTCTGTGGAGAGGGCAAGACATAGGGCTTTCTTGTTCATCTTAAGCTCTGCCTCCACCAACTCTACCCAGCTGCTACACGGGACCTGAGCCACATCCAGGGCTGGATCTTAAATGTCTAGGCATGGGGCACTCGATCTAACATCCAGAATATTCAACAGTCCTCGTGCTGATGCTAAAATAAAAAATAAATACATTTAAAAAAAGCAAAAATGCAAATAATCAGTTCATGTGTGTAAGGCCAGTGCACCAGCAAGAGGGCTGTCGAATATGCTGGAAGATATCAACTCACTCTGTGTTATGCTGTTTCTCAGTGAACAAACTGGATCATTTATTAACACGATGCAAAGAGAACAAAAGAACAGTTACATCAGCACTCTTGAAACACTGTTTGGCTAATCAGATTAGAATACCATAATTAACTGTTGTGAAAAAAAAAAAAAAAAAGTTAAATTATGTAATCAAATAATTATGTAATTATTTTGTTTTGGAATAATAAAAGTTATTTTTTTCTTTGAACTGCAGTTAAGTCAATTCTTCTTCTTGTTATTTCAATTCAGCATCCAGTGGGGAGTAGCCAGTTCAACTCTTGAGCTACTTTGCACCTGTTTTCAAGGTAACAGAGTCTGTGAGTGAAGAGTCTTGCAAACTCAAGTGGCTGCTGAACAAATGAAAAGGCTCTGAATTTGTGTATAGTTCCAACACATTTCAATAAAAGCAGTCATTTATATATGCAGGCCAGGGGTGTTTCCTTCGAGGAGGCAAGGGAGGCAGAGTCTCTTCTCCTCAAAATTGGATGATTATGAAAATAACTGATATCTTTATATTGATATAATAATTGTATCTTCGTGCTTGTGACAGTGTTTACAGGGATTTTATGACGATGATCCGAAAATAAGTTGACTGTTAAAAAGAACAGCTGTACATCAAGTCACAAATAAAAAGTGTAGAGGCTATTTACACTAACTCCGTCAACCAACGTGCGATTGGGTGAGTCAGCATTACAAAAGATGATCAACTATTAACATCTCCAGTGGCGTAGATGGTAAAGTAGTGAAGTCATTTTTGACACGATCGACCGGGGTTCAAATCCGCTTTTTTCCAAACTTATCATGTTGGAAAGGCATGTAGTTGCAATAATAATGAAAGAAATATGCGAGAAGTTGAACATAAAGTATCGGGTAGGGTTAGGGTAGGTGTAGGGAGGGATTTATTGTCCCAATAAGGTGGCATCCATATAATGATTTGAATTAAAAGTATAATTTACACTCAATATGTTATTACTGCATACTGTTTTATAATGTACTACAATACTGAGGTGCAAAGTAGTGTGTGTGTATATATGTATATATATATATATATATATATATATATATATTACCTCTTCATTTTAAAACACCACCACACACCATATATGGACATTGACATTTTAACAAAGGGCTTAAAGGCTAAGAATTTGTGAATGATTTTATCTCACATCTTTTTTTCATATTCTAATAGGAATCATGTGTATGTGATTCTTGTGAAAGATTGCAGTTGTGTTTGATAAATGCAGAACATGCTGAAACCCAGTACATCAATATTTTCTCAGCCACTGAAGGTGACCCTTGGCTTCAGTGTTTAGAGTTTGTGCACGGATGCCTTTGATGGTAAATTTGTTGAGTTGGTTACGTGGAGAGGCTATTATGGATTTACTATCTGAGCCTGAGGTGCTGGCTGCTGATTATGTGATTAAATCAATAATCATTTCTGTTTGGGCTCCTTTGCTTTTCGACTTCAAGCCTCTTTTTTTATGTGCAGCTGAGCGGAACAGAGAGAAGACAAAAGAGCATACACACACACAAACATTTAAAATTCTATTCAGGATTTTTTTACATTTATTTATTATTTCTTCATTGAGGTCATCTGGAAATTAAAGGAAAAAACAGTAGCCAATGGAAACAAATCTTAATTTTTTAGTGATGGCAGAATACATGTTACAAAAATATTGACTAAATCTACGCACCCAAGTACAAACATTCTTTTTGCTTTATGTAATTGGCGCATAATTTGTTTATATTTTTTGACTTGTAGAATACGTTATGTCATTTTGTCTACTGTGGTAGGAAATTGAGACTCATGTTCATGGAAAGGGCGGTGTTCATTAGGTGATTCACAATAGAAATAATAATTAAAGCTGCAAGCAGCGTTGAAATGGCCCTTGCACCCGGGCTCACTGCAATTGGTGACTTTAGGAAAGCAGCAAATGATTGGCAATATGCATTTAAAGTAGTAAATATAGGAGGAATATGTCAAAGTCATTTATATGTGCCAAACTGGGTGGTGCTATGACTGTAACAGAATGTTGGCACATAAATGTCTTCAGGCCAGGACTCTTACTAAACGTGAAGTTTGGTGCAGACTGGGCCTTGCATATTTAGGTTAGTGTAAACATAATTTCCTGTTTCCAGCAGGTGGCACTATGATTATAATGGAACATTAGCCTTTATATGTGTTCAGGCAAGGACTGTTATCAAATGTGTGAAGCTTGGGGCAGACTGAACACTGTATGGGTGAGTTAAAACAACTTTTTTAATTGAACACACAAAACATTGAACATACCCATAGACACACCCTTTAACAAAAACTCAAGGCTTTAGATTAGACTAACTAAACATAATGTTGATGTCATTAAATCTCTAGGAGCAGTCCATTTCAGTGTAAAACATGTCACTTCCTGTTGCCAGGAGGTGGTGATGTGACTATAACTGAATATGGGCATGTAGATCTCTTCAGATCAGGAGTTATCAAATATGTGAAGTTTGGTGCAGACTGGACCTTGCATGTTTAGGTTAGTGTAAACATCATTTCCTGTTTCCAGCAGGTGGCGCTATGATTATAATGGAATATTGGCCTTTAGATGTGTTCAGGCCAGGACTGTTATCAAATATGTGAACATTGTATGCCTGTTATAACAACTTCCTGTTTTATGGTGAAACATCAAAATTTGTTAGGCCGCCACAGACACAGCCTTCAACAAAAACTCACAAGGGGCTTTAGATTACACTCACCAAATTTGGTGTTGATCTGATTAAATCTTTAGGAGGGGTTTGTTAAAATAAAATGCCTAAAAATGGCAAACTTGACACAAAATTTGACAAGAAAATTTAAAATAACTTACTTCCTGTTGGGATTCGGATTTCTCACCAGAGAGTTTTTTGTAGGTACTGGTGTGTTACATGTGTGCACCGATTTTCATACAGATCTGGCCACTGAGATTGTGTGCGCGGAGTAAAGGGATAACACGTGACCATGCCTGACCAATGTGTGACCAACCCCGCCCCCACCTCGGTTACTCGAACCACATCTCTGTTATGCTAATCCCAGCATACAGACCACTTCTCAAGCTTGCCAAACCGGTTCAAAAACAGATCACAGTATGGCCAAGTGATGCCACCTCTACACTACAGGACTGCTTTCAGTACACAGACTGGAACATGTTCAGAGACATGTTCCTACAACAACCACACAGACCTGCACGAGTACACTGAAACTGTGACTGCTTACATCAAAAAGTGCATTGATGATGTGACAGTCACCAAGACCATCACCACACATGCAAACCAGAAGCCGTGGATGACAGCAGAGGTTCATGGGCTGCTAAAGACCAGAGAAGATGCATTCAGATCAGGAGACAAAGCAGCCTTAAAAACAGCAAGAGCCAATCTGTCCCGTGGAATTAAGCAAGAAAAACGCTTGTATGCACAAAAACTAAATAATCACTTTACTGACAGCAAAGACACACAGAGTCTGTGGCAAGCCATTCAGACCATCACTGATTACAAGCCCCTGCCACAGGGCTGCAATGGCGACACATCCCTCCCAGACGCACTCAAAGAGTTCTATGCACGCAAGGCTACGGGTCCTGACAACATACCTGGCCGTGTACTGGGAGACTGTGCTGCACAGCTGACGGATGTCCTAACAGATATCTTCAACACCTCACTGAGCCAGGCAGTCGTCCCCCATGTGTCTCAAATCCACCTCCATAATTCCAGTACCAAAGAAGTCCCCTGTGTCCTGTCTGAATGATTACCTTTCCTTGCACGATGCTCCGGTAAAGCCAACAGTATCGTGAAGGACCCCACCCATCCCTCCCATAATCTCTTCCAGCTCCTGCCATCAGGAAGACGCTATAGGAGCATCAGAGCCCGCTCTGCAAGACTGCTCAAC
>JAHKKF010518451.1:0-20789 GCA_019740295.1 Labeo calbasu
AAAAAAAAAAGATTTTACATAATACAAAACAAAAACATAATCTGTGAAAGTATATAGTAAACGTTTCAAATGTACATTTTTTTTTATAATTTAAAACAAAGATCATAAATTTATGATAAGTATATGGTGTGCAAAAAAATATAAGCAATAGAATACAGCGCATTTAAAAAGTACAACCTTGGAGAGCATTAAACGCACAGTTACGGCAAGCGTTTGGTGCTTCATTGTGCTGAAATATTGTGTTCTATTAGTTAGCTGTATAGACAGAGGTTTTGTTCAATAGCCTTCTGAGAATCACTCTATAGTGCACAAATAGCGCAAGACAATTTTTTCCCTCTCTGGGAACTCTTTATTTCAGAGTAAGTGGACAGGATACGGCGAGGAAGAGAGAAAAAAAAAAGCAATGTGACTATCTGGGAGCAGAACGGAGAATTGAACAACGCATAAAGGAGAAGAAAAAGACGGACACGCAGCGGTTGTTAGTCACCTAGCAACAAGTCTTCCATCAACACCCCCCTCGTTCCCTCAGCCTCTCGTCCAAAGTCTTCCCACTGTGCTCCTTAATTCAGCAAATGTGCTACGGATGTACTCCACCTCCTCCCCTCGCCCCCTGCTTCCCCTTACCCCGACAAAGCACGTTCCGAGGTGCGCTGAAGGACGCGAGCCTCCACCTCACACACAACCACTCAGCCACCCCATTGACCGCTGAGGCCTTTCTCCCGGAGCACAAAGGGGCAAGGCACAAAGCCCTGAAAAGAGGGGCAGGCCCAACAGGGAAAACATTTGCTTCTAATTGTGATTGACTGCATAATTAAAATGATGTTCTTTTTTTGTGGGGGGGCTCTAAATGCCGAGGAGGGGCAGAAGGATGCTTGTTAAAGCCAGCACTTTGTCACCAAGTAATGAGGAGAAAGCATTCCTGCTGGGTAGAGTGGGCAAATATTGAGATTGCGCCTGGAACAACTCAGAGCGCCTCTTCAAGTGTCTGCACAATGAGAACAGAAAAGCGCTGGGGTCTCACACATGTGCGCACTATTAGACCCGCATTTAAGTAGCCAGTGGCACAGACATACGAACGCAGGCATAGAAAACTCACCGATAAACAATACATTAGCTCTGCTCTCATAAAAATATCTATAATCTATGGGTCCATGAAGAACATTTAGCCTGCACAGAGCCTTTCCGTTGCACAAAAGGTTCTTTATGGTGGAAAACTATTCTTTAGATTATCTAAAACGTTCTTCACACTACAAAAACATGGTTCTTCTAAGAACTGCTTAACAAAAGGTTCTTCCACGAACCCAAAATGGCTCTTCTACGGCATCACACTCTTTAAAAAAGGGTCATTTATGGTTCCACGAAGAACCTTTAAACTCCATGAGAACTTTCAATTGCAACATGGTTCTTCTAAGAACTGTTTAACAAAGGGTTAGTTCACCCAAAAATGATTAGTTACTCACCCTGTCACTCTCGTAAGACCTTTGTTCATCTTCGGAATGCAAATTAAGATATTTTAAGCATGCGTTGTGTACTCGCGTGAATGTGAGTCGGAAGGGAAGAAACTGAATGAAGTAATTATTTTAGTTTTCTTTGTGCACAAAAAGTGTTTTAGTAGCTTCATAACATCATGGTTGAACCGCTGATGTCACATGGACTATTTTAATAATGTCCTTACTACCTTTCTGGGTCTTGAACGTGGTAGTTGTGTTGCTCTCGGATTTCATCAAAAATGTAATTAATGACGGAATTTTTGGGTGAACTATCCCTTTAAAAATAAGGGACCTTTTTTCATTTATAGTTCATTTATTGGCAAAAATGGACAAAGCATTATAAACATTATTTATTTGTTTCTTTCTTTCATTCATTCATTCTTTTTTTTGGACATCATATTTAAGGAACTGACATCATAAATCAATTTTTTGACCATGATTCATATGTAAATTTCTCTCACACTGTTGATCAATAACTGAATAAGTGAAAAAATAAATGAATAAATGCTTATAATGTAAGACAAATTTGTAAATAGACAAAAACAATTTTTTAAATAAATATTACATACAGTAAAACACATGATATATAATTTCAATAAATTACAGAATTGATTTTACAGAAAAAAAGAAGATATATAGTATTGTGAAGCAATTCATTTCACTGTGAAACTTTATAGTAAATGTTTCAAATGTAAACAAAAAATATTGTAAAATTTAAGTGATAGAATACAGCGAATATAAAGAGGATGTCTGAGGAAACTGAAATGTCACATGGACTATTTTAACAATGTCCTTGCTATCTTTCTGGGCCTTGAATTTGTTAGTTGCGTTGCTGTCTATGCAGGGTCAGAAAGCTTTCTGCTTTCATCAAAAATATCTTAATTTGTGTTCCATAGATGAATGAAGGTCTTACAGGTTTGTTATGACATGAATTAATTAATTAATAACAGAATTTTCACTTTTTGGGTGAACTGTCCCTTTAAATGTAAGAGATCTTTAATGTCATTTATGGTTCCATAAAGAAAAATTTAACCTCCATGGAAACTTTCCATTGTACAAAAGGTTATTTATAGTGGAAATAAGCTTTTTTAGGTTATAAAATGTTCTTCACACTACAAAAAAAAAAAAAAAAACATGATTCTTTTCAGAACTGTTCAACAAAAGATTTTTAAAGAACCCGAAATGGTTCTTCTATGGCATCGCTGTGAAAACTCCTTTTTGGAAACTTTATTTGTAAGAAAAAGTAGCTGAAAACATAACTAATTAGTGGATCCTGAAAGTGTAGCATTTAGCATGTCATTAAAGGCATAAAGAACCTTTTTCCACTTCCAGCTTCCATGGAAGTTAAAGTTTCTTCATGGAACCATAAATGACCTCATTTTAAAGGAACAGTTTATCCAAAAATTCTGTCATTAATTACTCACCCTCATGTCATTATAAACCCGTAAGACCTTTATATATATTTAAAACACAAATTGAGATATTTTTGATGAAATCTGAGAGCTTTCTGACCTTGCATAGACAGCAACGCAACTGACACTTTCAAGGCCCAGAAAGATAGTAAAGACATTGTTAAAATAGTCCATGTGACATCAGTGGTTCAACTATAATATTATGAAGCTACAATTTCTTCACTTCCATGTCAGTCTTCATCATGGTACTCCTGAACGTGCAGTGAAGACTGACATGGAAGAAAAAGTTGTTATTTTTGTTTTCTTTGTAAAAGTATTCTCATAGCTTCATAACATTACGATTCATTAATGTAGTAAAATACAAGATATTCCTCAACTCTACAAAAACACTCTAAAATGTCCTTCAAATGACAAAAAACATGGTTTGTTTAAGAACGGATCAATGAAAGGTTCTTTAAGAAACCCAAAATCGTGGCACCCATAATCGTGGCATCACTGTGAAAACCTCTTTTTGGGACCTTTATTTTTGTGAAGAAGTAGCCGAAAGCATCACTAATTTGTGATTCCTGAATGCGAATCATGTAGTATGTTGTTAACGCATCGAATACAAGATGGTTTCTGTCATCAGAAAAGCCACATTGCAATTCAGACTTCTACACAGGCAAATTGCAGGGCATTTGCCATCAGAGGTCCCACCCGGGGTGCCACAATAGACACATTCAAACACCCCCCCAAAGGTCAACTTGTTTTCATTGCTTTTGAATTTCAGAATCACCTTGGTGACCATTCTCCCCTCACCTCCATCAGTGGTTAGCCTGCGCTGTCTCTTCCCTTTGTCTCCTGTCTCAGCGGGTACAGGCTGGGTCATGCGCTGTAAAAAGAAACAGACAGAAGAGTGGCAAACATGTGGGAGTCCAATAGGGAATCGTACGGAAAATGCACAATAAAGCGAAAAGGTACAGTATGTATTGGGTTCCTATAAGTTTTCCTATATAATCATTTTAATATCTATCTTTTGTATGTTTCTACAAAGAGATTATATATTTAACAAGGTTGCAGATCTCTCTAGATTAGACAGCTCTAGCTGTAATTAGGCAAATGTGCACCAAGGATCATCATTTCGAAAGCTTTACGAGTTAGAAAAAGGAAGACCTCAGTGAACAAAGAGAAAATTGAGAAATGTATTATCAGTCTGGTTTTTCTCAAACCTTGTATGTCCCTGATCATATTGAGATTGAAATAATTGCTTCTTTTGGCAGTGCTTTTCGAGTACACGTGGATGCAACCACATGTGACCCACTGGTTATAACTTCAAGTCTTACAGTACTGAATATACATGTTTATATTTGACATATTTTAATGGCTTTATAAAAACGGTTTCATTTAGTAGTGTAATAGTAATTGCCATGGCAGGTAGGTTTCAGGAGTCAAGGACAGGAAGGTGTCAATATTTAGGTCATTCTCAGTAGTTGGTGCCATTTGTGCCTGAATAGTTTAATTTAATAAGATTACTACTGAACTTTAAATCATTTCTTCACTGAAAAAAAACACTCGTTTACATTAGAAATTATTGTACTTTTTGCCAAGGACACTTTAAAAAATCACTTAGCATTTTCCCCTTTCAAAACAGCTGAATTCCACAAGAGAAATATTAGCGTACTCATAAAAAAATATGAATAAAAACTGTTAAAAATAAATAAAACTTTGTTCGTAAATAAAATATTGTGATGTCCCTTGCTTAAATCCAATTGAACATAATTTTAAAGGGATTTTAACAGGAGGTTGATCAGAAAATAGGCTACAAACAACATTTCAACAAAAAAAAGCATGAAATTGGTATTTTTTTTATAAAGCATTTACAATTTTTTTATTATTATTATCCATTAAAAATAATTAAAATATAATTTATTAATTATAATTTTGTATATAACCCATTAAAATGCAAAGATGATCAATATCAAAAAACAAACATTTAAAATACACAACATGTTTCATTTCCTTTTCTTTATATATATATATATATATATATATATATATAAAGAAAAATAAATAAAACATACCTGTATATATATACAGAATGCATTATGACTGATTCAGAGAATAAGAAATACTTTTATCTGATCTCACCTTGATATATTTTTTGTTGAAACAGGTTGATTTGTTGTCTTTTATCACGCTTGTTGAAAAGAATCTATAAAAAGTAAACTAAATGAATAATTATGACGTTCTTTTACCCTTTAGCACTAGAGGTAAATCTCTCAAATAAAGTCAAAAAACTGCAGTGTCCTGTTAATATAGCTGTAAGTCATGGAAATAAACATGGCATACAAATGGCATTGTTTCCTCAGAATGACCATGCTACTGCAAAAATCAGACTTTGCACTGGCAAAAATCAGACAAAACAATCTGTTCTACAGTTCATCACATTATATTACACCAAACAGAATGAGCTGTTTTTGTAAACCGTTGCACAGAGAATAAGACTTCATGGGAGTATTTTGGAATTGCAGCCCACTTAAAAGATCTGTCTTGAAATAATAAGCTTGAGTTTGAGTATGACTGTGTTTTCCAACACAGCATGGAGGTGAGTTCCCAGGCAACAATCTAGTTTGAGGCCCTCACGTCACCTTTAATTCTTAAACGTTCTGACAAGACCAGGGACTCATCATCTAAGGCAAATTCAAGAAAGTATAAGGCCCAGTCACGGATGCCCTCTTTGCATAGCAAAAGTGGTTTGAAAAAAGGTCAGGAAGACTGGCTGTCCTCCCAGAGCTCCTCGATGTGTCTCTCGGCTGCAGAGACTCTAAGCTGACACCAATTAAAGAGATTACATCTCAGTTTACAAGGAAAGCTGAAGTCCTCCATGCTGGTGATCTTATCTGACAAGGTTACCAGATGCCAGGCAGGGAGGGCATGACCTCCAAGGCTTTCAAGTGGCCTCTTAAGAGTGTTTTCACCACTCAAAACGTCAGTACCCACAGGCCAGTGTCTGAATTACGTTTGAGACACAGAAAATTTTGCATGTGTGAATGTCGCTTGTGGTGTTATACGTTTATTTTCCGTCACATGAAACCAGCATCACAATAAGTTTCAGATTTGTGTTGATGGTATATATATATATATCTAAAACAATTACTAGAAATCTAAAAAAAAAATGTAGTAGGAAAATACAATGCTTAAAAAAGTATTCACACCCTTAATCAATCCTTTCAATGGGAAATTTGATCTCTGTAATGTTTTATTTGAATAACATTTCAACACACTAAAACACACAAGTCATTTTCTGTGCATACAGAGTTTTCTATAAGAAAATAACTGAAATATACTGTTTACATTGGCACTTTGTGAGTGTGACCCTCTCATACAAGAGCTCTTGATTGGTTCACCTTTATTCTCAGCCAGTGAACTCTGAGCTCCTTCAGAGTGATTCTTCACCTCAATGTGGACTCACTCAGGCCACTTAAGAGAGTTCTGAGGAACTGCCTTCAGTGTTCGGAGGGTTACTTTGGAAATGTAATAGGTTACAGATTACAAGCTACCCTATTTAAAATGTGAATAAGTAGTGTAAATATTTTAATTACTATAGTAATGTAACTGATTACATTTGATAAATTTTTTGATTACTAAATTTCTAACAAATGTTTTCAACTGTTAATCATTTTCAAACATTAAAAACAGGCAGGGTTAACCTTACAGTAGGATTCAATAATAATAACTCAGACTTTCAAAATCCTTTATCACTTGAATTAAGATTATTATAGTTACATTTTAAAGTATAGCCACCACAAAATCAGGCTTTAGCAGCTCTTTTTACTTTGAGATCGTTCTAAGGGTAAATACAGATTTAAAATCTGTTTTTGAAATCAGATCTTTGCATAGCTATGACAGGAAACACTGGCATCTAACAATGCCTTGGAAAAAAAGTCAGTCTTAACAAATAAAGTCTTAACATATACATAAACCCAAATAGGAAATAAAACAGTTATCATAAAAAGCACGTGTCCTTTTCTCTGTCCTAAACCCCTGAAACACTGGTGTCTCATATTTTAGAGCAGTCAATGCAATTTGGGAAAGAAATCAATTAATTCTGTGTTTGTGTGTGTGTGTGTGTGTGTGTGTACTTGTTTTTGCTACATTGTGGGGACCAAATGTCCCCACAAGGATAATAAAACCTGAAATTTTTGACATTGTGGGGACCGCAACAAAAAAAAAAAAGATTAAAAATAGTAAATGATGTTTATCTGAAAATGTAAGAATGCAAACATGTTTTCTGTAAGGGGTAGGTTTAGGGTTAGGGTTGGGTTAGTTTTACTACAAGTACCATGGTTAAGCTATGGTCATTGTAGCAAGACCATGGTTAATTTGTGGTTACCATGCTTCAACTATAGTAAACATGTTTTTTTGGTTTTATTTGTAGTAAAAACATGGTTAATTTTTGTAAGGGATATGGTCCACAAGAGAAAATAATAGTTAAATTTATAAAAATGACCCAGTTCAAAAGTTTACATACACTTGATTCTTAATATTTGTTGTTACCTGAATGATCCACAGCTGTGTTTTTAGTTTAGTTTATTTTTGTTTTGCTTCGTTTTGTTTAGTGATAGTTGTTTGTGAGTCCCTTGTTTATCCTGAACAGTTAAACTGCCTGCTGTTCTTCTGGGGGTTTGGGGGGGGTGAAAAATTTTTGAATTTGAAGATAAATTTGAAGATAAATTTACTTTATTTTGTCTTCTGGGAAACATGTAAGTATCTTCTGTAGCTTTTGAAGGGCAGTACTAAATGAAAAAAAAAGATATTTAGACAAAATAAGAAGAATGTACATATCTACACATTCTCTTCAAAAGTTTTCACCCCCCGACTCTTAATGAAAATACACAAAAATGCTGAAAAAACGAATAATTTTTGAAGATCAGCAGACAGTTTAACTGTTCAGGACAAACAAGGGACTCATGAACAACTATCACTAAACAAAAAAACCCCCCGCTGTGGATCATTCAGGTAACAGTATTAACACAGTATTAAGAATCAAGTGTATGTACACTTTTGAACAGGGTCATTTTTATAAATATAACTATTATTTTCTCTTGTGGACTATATGTAAACATCTTTTATGTGAAATATTTTATTCAGGTCAGTACTAAAAAAAAAAAAAACATGCATTTTGTATGATCCCTCTTATTTTGGAATAATAATTAACATTTTGCAGATTCTGCAAGATGTATGTAAACGTTTGGCCTCAACTGTATTTTCGAATTAAATTAAACTCTGTTACATGTAACTAGTTACTACCCAACACTGGTCGTAAGCTTTATATTTCAGCTCTGTGAGGGGTCAACTGCAGCTTAGTTCCCTATTTTTAGATGGATAATTTCATTATCTTTTAAAATTTTCTTTCTTTCTTTCTTTCTTTCTTTCTTTCTTTATTCTTTTTTAATACTCCTTAGCTCTGTCAGATTCAGTCACACTGATGTCATTTTGACAAAGTGAAAGCCACAAATTAGACTAATAACTGTTTTTATGGCAAGGGTTTTGTCAGAGGAATGTCCTTTTTCATGATTGAAAAAAGGAGGTCAGGAAGCTCCTTAAATCAGGAACCAGGGTGAATAAAATGGTCAGTGAAAGCGTGATGCTTTAGAAAAGCATGAAGACTTCCAGTCTGTATTGTTTTACATGAGAATTCAGAGGATGCTGTTGATTTGTTTGGCTGTTTGAGGCAGCTCAGCTCTTTGTCTATCTTCCTGCCCTTCACTGAAGAGTAACTGACCAGCTGCAGAAGTCAAGCCCACCCACCGACCCCTTTTCCCCAATCACAGAGTGAAGAGTTATTCTGCTTTACCACCGGAATCATCACGATGCCCAGATCACACGAGAAGCAGGTGCAGAGTAGGTTTGTTTGTGAACGTTTGAGGAACAGGTGCAGAGGAACTCGTATAAGGGGGGGCTTTGCTTTCACTGTAGCCTACTGACTTGATGTCTCTATATGAAAAAGGTTGAAGGTTACCTCTTCTATAAAAGCTGAATTTGTGTAGGCTTTGTTTGTGTGAAAATTATTAGGTCTAAATTTTTCCAAGAAAATTGGATTGCAAAACTAGCTCAAACGAAATTGGTGGAAGCATGTGTGGGTATTCAATAGCCCATCATTTCTTTTCCCATTACAGTCTGAAGTAGGCCTTTTTCCAATCTCTGCAGTGCTCGAAAAATAAGGAACTGACAGTCATTGCTTTGAACAGACTCAGAGACTTTGCAGGGGTTGAAATTGAAGTCAAAATGAAAACATTTTGCTTTCAAGTAGTGACATGACCCATGTTAATCAACATAATGTTAGGCCGGTTAATGTCACTAAACTTTGTGTTATATGGTGAGTTACCACACTAATTGCTCTCATCATAATGCAATTATGTATTAATGAAACTGAAATTACTAGTAAGATATTGAATATTATTGATACTTGCAGATACGGAAATGTCCAGTTTATTGTTGAATGAAAGGATTGACTAAATTGATTTTAAGCTAATACATTTAATAGATTTTTTTTCCAAGGCACACCATAGTCAATGTGAGGAAAATACAAGATAAGCTGTAGTATATTTGGAGGTTTTTACATTCAACCAACAAGAATCAGTGTCTATTAAATAAGATCATGGTAATTTTGTTCATGTGTACATTCAAGGTCACAGAATGTGTTAGAATCACAGCTGAGGCAAATATCTGATTCTCTCCAGCATATGGTGCAGAAAAGATAGGAATCATTACTGACCTTGTTGTACCAACATGAAAGGAATCGCATCACATTAATTTAGTTACTTTTTAATCACCCGCAAAAAGGGATTTGAAAAATGTTAATGTTCATATTTTATTATTTCAAGTCATCTCATTAATGCTTTTAGTGACCTTTGCCAAAATAGCATAAAAACGGCAAGAGTCTGTCCAATCAGCCAGTCACTTTAACTCCCATTGTGGATTTAAATGGAACATTCACCATGGCTTTGCTTCCAAACACTATGGTTTTTCAGAATAACGCTGAATGGGAACACACTCTTGCACAGCTGTGTCCTGCTCTGTCGGCGTATGCGTGTGTGTCGTGGGTTGGTGTGTGTCTTTATAAAGGGTCTCATCTAGTTCATTCAACCCTAAATAAGACTCATTTTAATGTTAACAACATCTAAAACAAACAGCACCTCATGTAAGTACATCTTTGGCACATGTGTAGGCCATCCTTGAAAATATGGTCATTGACAAAACAGACAGACACAGAAATTCAAATCATTTTGTTCACTTATGTATTCCTTGAAGAGAAATACATCTGAAAATAATAAAATACATCTTTGTTCAGTGATAAGGAGGATTATCGTGTCATCTTTGTGTCTTTCAGAGTTGCTGCTACTCTTTATCAGTTCAGGCGCTTAAACGTCAATGTTATTGTCGCACGGCGGTCACACATTCCCTCGTATCGAAAGAAAAGAACAAAGTAAAAGCTCTGAAAACAGAGGATGTGTAGCCACAGATTAGAGCCTTGAGAGACAAAGTACCTCTGTTGAACCTGAACTCTTAATACAACCACAAAAAAAAGACTTTGTACTTACAGTACAGATATATATGAAGGTTAAAGGGGGGGGGAAAGTCAGCTTTTAAAAAACAAACACCAATGGAATGGCAGGGACAAATCTAATTGTTGAGAAGAATTGATTGTAAAGTAAAAGCCAGATTCCAGAAATCAATAGCGCTGTATGATACATAAAGAAAAAGAGAGCAGGAAATAGACTGGCAGCAAATTTTCCACTCAGAGACACATTTTGACAAGGACACCATTCAAATGCAACCAAAAGAATCCAGTGACGTGGTCCAATTCAAGGACAACGTACATTTATCATGTATTTGTTGTTGACTGAAACAAAGCAGCAACATTCGTTTGTAATACAATGAACATTTATCGCATGACATGAGGTTTATTTTAGGTAATAATGCAGGGAATTATTTTGCGAAATTATTGGCTTGACTTTTCCTCACCTATTACACAGCTAAACACAAATAAATAAGTAAATAAATGTGGCCATAACAAATTTTATTTGGATTGAAAATATGATCTTAACCCCTTAACCCCTTTGTGGGACGCCTAAGTTTACTTCACCATATTACAGATAAATCTTAATCTAATCATGACAAACTATATATCGTTGGGAAGGTCTAAGACTCCTAAATAGATATTTTACCACTCTTTTATGTTACAAATTATGTAGGAAAAGTAATAGATTAATTTATGACAAGAGTGCACCTAAAAAATCAACATCATAACAGGAGTTTTGACCTTTGTCACAAAAAGATTTTCTTCGTTGTCTTTTCCTCTATCACGCAACGGAAACCTTAAGAAATTATATATCAACTGAAAATTTAAAATCTCAAAATTCATCCTTTGAAAATCATTTTAACATCAGACATTGCATTACCATGGAAATTGTACATCAAAATCATATTATAAAATGGTTTCATTCATGAATTTTAAAAATCCCAAAACTTTGGATGCATTTTCATGTCTATGTTCAAGATTCAGTGACAGTTAAACAGATACTCAAAAAATGTAAGCCGATTTCCAAGTGAGCAGACTGATACATAGAATTGCCACGACAATGATGAATATTAGGAAATAAATAACTGATTACATGTAATCTGGATTACGTAATCAGATTCCAAAAATTAAGTGCTTGTAATTATATTAAATTACATATGTGACCCTGGACCACAAAACCAGTCTAAAGTAGCATATTTTTTCTGTTATGCCAAAAAATATTAGGATATTAAGTATAGATCATGTTCCATGAAGATATTTTGTACATTTCTTACCCTAAATGTATCAAAACTTAATTTTTGATTTGTAATATGCATTGCTAAAAACTTCATTTGGACAACTTTAAAGGTGATTTTCTAAATATTTACATTTTTTGCACCCTCAGATTCCAAATTTTCAAATAACTGTATCCTAACAATGGAAAGCTTATTTATTTAGCTTTCAGATAATGTATAAATCTAATTTTTTTAAAAAAAAATGACCCTTATGACTGGTTTTGTGGTTCAGGGTCACATACTTGTAATCAGACTACAGTTACTCTTTTTTTCACATGATTACATATTACCGACTCAATAGCAATATTCATGATTTATTAAATTAATAAAAATGTATTAAATTTTCCTTTCTAAAATAGCCTACTGCTTACATACACTCAGAAAGTCTTCTACTTTTGTGGATGTTTACACAAAGATCCGTCATTAGTCCAATGGCGACACAGCATTTGACATGATTTACAAAAATCATTTCAGGTTCTATCAACTACTGATAAACACATTTTTATTTGAATTATCATTCTGTAGGTTATTTAACCATGCGTAGTATTACTATGTCATCTGATCCTCTTTCACCTTATATATTTACTTTAAGCACCTCAGGGATTTTAAAATAAATATTTTAATAATGAAGTATCACATTTGCATGTTCTGTTTCTGTAACACTGGTCACATGACATCCAGGTAAACAAATAAAATATTTAATTTTTTTTTTAGTAAGTGTTTCATTTTAACTGATTTTAAAATTATTTATAATAATTTTAAATTTGTATGATTTTTTAAAATTAGCTTTTCATTAAACTCACAAACACTCTGCTGTTTCTTCAATTGGAATGTTTAACACACTTCATGTTGCTAATAACAACAAATGGAATATATTTTCTTACTATTTGTATTTTTTACTAATATGGTACAAGGTTATCCTATTTAAATCAATGTGATAAACGGATATACGAGTAACCTAAAAGTAGTTACTAAATACAATTTTTGTCATTCAGTTTGGAAACAGTAACAGATTACAATTTGTAAGTAATCTACCCAGCTCTGGCTGCGTAGATTGACCAATCACAATCAAGTACTCCAGAAAGCAGAGTAAAAAAAGTAAACGTTTGTGTAGCAATTGCTAGTGGATCAGTTATTTATTTTTCTTAAATCATTCATTCAGAACCCACTTGGAATCATTAAAACATTGATTTGAGTGTGCTTAAGTACTTTGTGTGGGTGAAGGAGGGTTTCAAACATTATAGTAAAAAGTATATAATTTTTGCATAATCTGAGGAACACCAATGGTCAATCACCAACTTAATAAATCAAACTAGGGCTCTCTGCACTTTCAAAATGAGTTTGTATTTTTTAACAACTATATTTGTTTTCCATCTCAACTTTACATAAGCATCTCTGTGGAAGTTATCTTCAGTCAAACAGTTCTTCCGCAGATGAGAGCTGCAAGAGTTCAGTGTACCTTATCTTACTTGTATTACAACATTAGAATTACTTTGCAAATATCAAGGCCACTATTCATTATTGTGAAGGTTTTTTTTTTCAAAATCTTCTTTTTCTGCCTATGATATGCAACAACAAAAAAAAGTGAGAGAGAAAAAAAATATTTTATTATTATTATTTTTTTCCTTTTTTCAGTTGCAAGTGGTTAGCTTTTACAAACATGAGTAGAAATTGTCTTTTTGTGTGGTGTGAGGACCATTCAGACTGTGCATTTAACTGGAACCAATCAGTATTGAGTCCATGCCTGAATGGTGAAAAGCAAGAGCAGGAAACACACCAGAGCAATGCTTAATGCGGCATCGCTGTAACACTGGGGGTCAATCATTTGCCCTCTGCAGAAGAGGAGTGTGAACAAATCGTTTGCACCTGTAACATTAATGGCAGTGATACATGAATTCTTAGATATATAAAAAGATGGTGAAAGACAAGGTAGTGATTTCAATGTGATACTGCAACCAGTGAAGCAGTATGGCAATTCTGCTGAGATTAATTTCTTTATGTGTAAATTGCATGCAATATATATATATATATATATATATATATATATATATATAATAACAATTTCAAAATTAACCAGTTATTTTATCTTTAATTTTTTTAAAGTTTGCATCTAATGGTGTAACATTTTTAGTTGCACTTTACACTCTAAAAATGTAAAAATGTAAAAACAGTTTAAAAATTACTATATGGCTGGTTTAAAATAACCCTCAAAATAGGTTATAAATTTAAAATTTACACAGACACATAATTACTAGAGGGATCAGCAATAGGCGGTCAAAAGGTGAATATTTATAAGCAATTTAAAAAATATTTATTACTTAATTATTATTTATTCAACTTAATAAATGTTCATTTATTGAACATATTATTAAATGTCAATTTACAACCTATTCTGGATTCATTTTAAGCAAAAATACAGTAATTTTAAGCAATAGTTGAGGTAATTACTACCTGGAAGGCTGGGTTAAACATTTAAAGCAACTGCTGGGTCAAAACAACCCAATTGCTGGGTTTATCCATATTTCACCCAATGCTGGGTTGTTTTATCCGAGTGCACACATCTTAATAATAATTATTCATTATTCATCATTATTTTCAAAACTTTTTTAAATATATTTTTCACTTTAAGCATTTTTAAAGGAATATATTGACTTAATAAAAGTCATTTATTTTGTTTCACAATCAAATTTGCCTTACAATCTGAACTAACCATGCCTTGTAATTAAAAAAAAAGTCTAATTATCTGATATTTCAAGAGATTTATTGACCACACAGTCAATAGGGTCTACATAGGTTGTAAATATTTTTTAAATATAAATATTTTAACAAAACGTCTTCACTGCTTGTTGTTTTTTCTAAGAAATAAAATATAATGCCAATCCATTTAACAAGGTTTTTATTTTAAAATTTTTAATCCTTTCAATTAGACCACCTTCTTCATAATGATATCAACACAAATGATCTTTATTTTACTTTATGCCTCCAAAGAATATCAAAATGAATTTTAATTAAGAAATCAAAAACATGCTTATCATAGAAAAGATGTATTTAAGTCATTGACTTGCATTTTTACTGACTTGCTAAAAAATAAACTGAGCCCAAAAAGAATGAGTCATAAACCTGATTTAAAAAGGACCACTCAAAAAAATGTGAACATGTTATATGCCCCATATACGTTACTCAGCAGGACCTGCAGCTAACAGCAATATTTGTTGCTCATCTCCAGCTCGTCAACGTGCTCAATAAGGCGCCCTTTAACCCTTCGGTGGCCTGTCAGTCAGAGCCCGACTCAAGCGGGCCCATGCGGGCAGAGCAGACAATGCCAGTCCAGTTCCAGATGGACCGCAGCTGTGGTTCAGTGGAGCGTGGACAAACTGCCCTCGTCAGCTGCCTGCATTGCAGCTCTGGCGCATGTTACGCAAGCCGCTCGTTCGCTCTCTCTCCCTCTATCTCAAGCGTGAGGAGGGCTCTTAATGGCACCCCGTTGACTCGGGGGAAACACAGAGCAAGCTCTTTTACCCAGCAAGCACTGTAGCAGACGCCTCCGTTATCATCAGTTATCGAGAGCACGGCGAGAGGTTCGAAAGCAAGTTGTTTTTCCAACGACACAATGAGCAAAAGTCACGGATTATTTCATCCCATTCGTTCACAGGAAAACTAGAAAGAGACAAAAACTGAAGTCAAAGTGGAAACAATGTGCTTGACTTCATTCAGCCACGTGTAACACGGGCCATCATCCGGAACAATAGCTGTTGCTAGCCTACAGTCAAATATTAAATAGAGAAATCATGAGTGGAGGAAGCCAAAGTGAATGCAAACGATCAGAGAAATGCAGCCTAAGCAAAATGAGGTCAACTGACATTAAATACGAACTGGGCAATTTAAACTAAATCTGGGTGAGGCTGCAGGCTGGGATGTGGCAGTTGCATAAAAATGGCTGTAAAAGAAAAACATATTTGGGTGTAATCATAACATTTTCATTGCTGACCTTACATTTGACATTGAAAATGTTTGGCTTAGAGGCAGGGTGCCAGTTGTCAATCAATAGGTACACATATACATTCGCAAAAGACACTGCAAACAACGCACACACATACACATTCATCCCATCCTCCATTAAAATGATATAATGTATCCCAAGACTGGAAGTAAACTGCAGGAGAGAGGGCTGACATCAGATCCCTGGGCCTCGGGGTGGTGCAGGCTAACTGCTGCACGGCCGCGTTAGTCACACTTAATGGCCTCAGTGAGATAAACAGAGCATGATGACATGGGCTAAATAACACATGCAGCCCCAGCAAGGGCCAATGCTCTGCTGATATGGCTGGTTTTAAAGAGTGCGGTGCAGGAGAGGATCACCCCACCAAACTTTGACTTTTCCAAGCAAAAGTGTTGCCATGGCACAAGCGTTTGCTGATGTGTAATTGAAAAGAAAATGTACTTGGATTTCATCTAATGAAATGAAATGAATGCAGAGATTCGAAGAAGTCAGTGCCTGATAATTTCTGCATTAGAAAATAAGTGTTATGGAGCTCCTTTGATATGTAAAGATGCTTTATTTGTAAGTGCAGTGCAGTTGTGCCTAACCTTTTTGACTCCAATGCCAAAACAATAGACAATATTAGAAGGTCCCACACTATATGTGACCCTGGACCACAAAACCAGTCTTAAGTAGCATGGGTATATATGTAACAATAGCCAACAATACATTGTTATGAGTCAAAATTATAGATTTTTCTTTTATGCCAAAAATCATTGAGATATTAAGTAAAGATCATGTTCCATTAAGATATTTCCTACTGCAAATATATCAAAACTTAATTTTTGATTAGTAATATGCATTGCTAAGAACTTAATTTAGACAACTTTGAAGGGGATTTTCTCAATATTTTCATTTTTTCACCCTCAGATTGCAGATCATCTCAATAATCATATGCATAATCAAATATTGTCCTATCCTAACAAACCATACATCAATGGAAGGCGTATTTATTCTATTGCATAAAATTGACCCTTATGACTGGTTTTGTGGCCCATGCAGGGTTACATATCTAGAGAGTGTCAATAGACTTTATTAATTAAACCAGCGTTTTGTTTAAAATGAATCCAAAATTCCCGTTGTTTGTCATTTCACAAATTATACCACATTATCTCTGGCTTTACTGTCTGACAAACTTGTTAAGGCTGAGTTCACACATCAATCAACATATTACAGTTGTCAGTTCTGTTTCAGACTGTTTAATGTGGTTATGTTCACACACATTTCGGTTATAAACAATAAACCGAACTGGCGCGGCAAACTCATTTAGAATAGGCTACCTTAAATCCGCGTTGTGTTTATAAACTAATTTAAACAAGTAGATATATTAATGATGTTTATAAGCATAAAATATGTCTCTCACAGGGAAAGAGGTAAAGTAACCTATGTATCAAGGCAAAACCTTCTCTTACCTGTGGTAGCTCCTGTCAGCTTTGCAGTCTCGAGGAAACCCATTACTGGTTCAGTCCGGGCAGTTCAGAAGCAACAGTTTTACGCACATAAACAAAATATGGCGCCTCTGCCGAAAGCAGATTGAAGATTGACGGATGAATACAATCTCCGTTGTTCAGTCAAATTTTAAATCTCCATGGCACCGTACTTTATTGGTAAGACAAATAACAAATTATATAAAATCGTAACTGCGGAGGCAAGCGTAATAAAAATAAATTATAATAATAACCCAGTGAAAAAAAAAAAACAATATTAACATATGCAATATAGGATACCAGTTGTGCAAAATAAAATAAAATATAAATGAACTCGAATTAAAATGAAATAGGGTAAACTAAAAATGTATTCAATTTTAAAATTTAGTTTAATAAAATAATATAATAGGTATATTAATTAAAATATTAAGTAGGATAAACTAGCAAAGTAGGGTAAACTAGAAAAGATTAAACAATGAGTATGTTTAGTGTTGAACCACAATTTGAGAAGAAACTGCATTCCGTTCACACTGAGAGAAGGGATCCACTCTGCATTTAACCTTAATTGCAACAAAATTTACATTTTAGTTCGAAATGTCTAAGGAGTTGCTCACATATTTCTTTAAGAGTTGTAAAAAACATGCTCATTAAAACTGAGTTGAGTATAGGGTTGGATAAAGTTATACAGTGGTTATACGGGCATTTAAAAGGGTAAACCAACAGATATATGATGGTACAGTGAATACAGTTATATATGTAGTTATACCTAACAGTGCAAACCATTGCAGTGAAAAAATAGCACTCTGCTGGAGAGCATATGTGTTCCAAGTGACTGCCATGCCACACAGCCAATGGCGAAGATGAGGGAATTCCAGCTTCCATTTTCCCAAAATGCACTGCAGCTAATGAAGGACCTATGTGGCCTGTATATAACAGCAACCGTGTGGAGTAAACATCAATTATAACGCATTAGCCTCTCTCGCCCACTCTCTTAAACAGCAGTTCAGCGTAATGAGAGTGCTAGCCTTAACTAATCTAATTTGTGTCTTTCCCTCTCATTCCCAATGTTACTTTCAGAAAAAAAGCATTAATGTAATATCGTGATATGTTTTTTTTTCTATCTATGCTTTATGTGCAAAGTAAATTGGACATGCTTTTATTGACTTCACCCAGTCTCAGTGTACAGGTTACAGTCAACCATCTGACTCTTGTGAGATATGTGTATAGGAGGCATTGAGTTGTTATTGTAGCAGTCTTCAATAGCGTGCTTTTTAGGTTAAACAAGGCTGAACATATCTATACAAGCACATAAAACCCACCTATATTGAATCAGACCAAGCCATGAAATTACTTAGAAGGAGGGCCATCTTATTTATGCAGGAAAGAAAACGAAAGAGAGAAGGGAAAGTGTGGTTTTGTTCTCAGTGGTACTCCAGAGGGAACCGTGCAATGAAACACTTTCACATGTCAAGGAGAAAGTAAAATAAATCGGAGTAGTGACACAGAAAGAGGCAAATATCCATTTAAAAAGCAGGAGGAGAGATGGAAAGACAAACACAGCCCAAGGATGAGAAAAACTCTGGCGCCCTCTAGCCACGGTAGATGATAGTGCTGTCTGACAGCTCCTGAGACATACGTGGGAGGAGAAATGTGTATTTCTGCAAACATGTGGCTTACATGTAGGCTATAAGACATTTATAAATGGAAAAATGAATACAATATGCAATACAGCAGAATTTATTCACTTTATTTTAGTTCATCCGTATTTTTTACAACGCGGAAGTAAGCTGTTTTCTTTGAAATATTACGTTTTCACGACGCGTCATCACTCAGGTATATTGGCGGCAACGAACGTAAACAATGCCCCTGAGCCAAACGAAACTCGCATATTTTGTTGATTATTGCAGTTAAAAATGGTCAATTATTGTCATGTTTTGGGCTGTAATAATCGGTCGGACTGGGAAAAAACATTCGGAGTACTATAGACTGTCAAAAGTTACAACAAATCAAGGAGAAGAGTGCTAAAAACTGTCTGAGGAACAAAAGGCGTTTGTGGTTGGCCAAACTAAACCAGGATTTCCAGGGCAAGAATCTTGACAACTTTCATGTAGTCAGGTAGGTAAAATATTAGGCTAATAGCTTAATTAATACTGCTCTTACGTATCTTTACAGACTTTAGTTTGTCAAAAATTGCGGCCACTAAGTCCTTTTCTATGATTTAGCAGCTTCAACACTTTTTTTCAGTAGTTTAGACAGCATAAATTAGCACAACTATGTATTCAGTAGTACATTAACTGTGCAATCCATGCTGTTGTTTGTATCAGAGTATCGCCAATATGGCTGCGCATCCGGGTAACTGACCAAAGCAAAGTAAACAGTAAAATTATTTGCGTTACAAACTTGTGTGTTTATGATAATGATAATGAATTAAAATGATATCAGTTTGCAGTATCAAGCAGCATAACAGACTGTTTTTGTACAGCTAAAATATTTGGAAGCCATGACACTGGAAGCCTCACACATTCAAAATGGCTGCAGGCCTCTTCAGGTCATAAGTAAGGTGAATACAAATAATGTAAATAAATAAAAATAGATTTCTGTTAACTAAATTTAGTAACTAATAAATTAAATAACTTTTGGTTTCCCATTAACTAAAAATCTGTCGATATGCAGTAAAAAATCTCAAAGTCTACTCACGTTCTTCAACACCACCAGATGTGTTTGTGTGAGTTTGTTTGCACCGTTACATGCTCTCTCTCTCTCTCTTCGATCGCTCCAGGGGAGTGCCAAGTCGAGCTAACCACCCTCACTAGGCCGCCATATGGCTGCCTAGGAGCTCAGTACTCCAGATATAGCATGGCGTATCATGCATGAGCGATCGGTGAAGCTGTTAATGTTGTAATTAGACAGACAGGGCGAGGTCAGCTGATCCGCACAGTTGAGACTCCTGATGATCTTATCCTCATTAGTGATACTGAAAACAAAGGGGTCCTCAGAGAACAGCACCACACATATTTTATCCCAGGGGCCCCATTTGCATACTGTAGACAGCAAATTAGGAATAATGTAAGGTCACCAATGTCAATTTAACTGACAGTTAAAGAGTTAGGCTACGTTTTTGCTGGATGTCAAGTTGGCTTTGTGCTGATGAAACATGACAAGAGACAACAGGCAGAAGTGAATCTAAGGAGCCAAACAATGCATCTCACTGATATTGAACCTTTTCAGTTACAAAAACAGTTCATATTGGGAAAACAATTTGTCTATTGATAAACAAAATATTAAATTAATAACACTTTAGCACTAAAAATAAAAATTGAGATGTTGTAAAGCTGATTAAAGATACAGTTTATTGCATTTTTAAAATTGTCGATTTCATTCAAAATATTTAGTGGTTGAAGATTGGTGCAAAAATGGCTAATAATGGTCTAAACTAACAATTATCTATGTGCATTGTGACAAGAACAATAATTCAGTTAAAAATCAATCACTATTTAACATAACAGAGATTGACTGAGCTCTATGAATTCAGCACACAGTACTATTCAAAAGTTTGGAGTCTGGAGTTTTTTTTTTTTTTTTT
>JAHKKF010518454.1:0-12216 GCA_019740295.1 Labeo calbasu
AACATATTTTTTATATAATGGTTGAAACTAAATATACTTTCAATTTCAAAAATATATTTCATTGAAATTCACTGTTTACAGCATGTAGTCTATATTTAAAATAATCTGTCCTTTTTTTTCCCTTTATCATGAGTTCCATGATAAAATGGGTTGGACACAGCCCTATCATATTGCTAATGGAGCAGAATTTGATTTATGAATTTCTGGCGTTCCACCAGTGTCAGGATCTTACCTCATCCCTCGTGTTACTCATATCTGTATCCCGAATATGTTTCTGTATGCTCTGACATTTTTTCTCAAGGTATGAAACTTAAGCAAAGATCAAAATGTGTCAAATGCAAAAATAACATTCATTCAGTGTCTATTGTGAAAGCAACAGAACCTTTAAATGTTGTTGTAGACAACATATATTTTCATAATATTTTCAGTTGAGCAAGTTTTCTGAAACCATTTTTTATGGTCTTCTAAGATAAAAGACCTTGATGTACTATGACGGCATCCTCCTCAATACAAAAAAAGGAATAAGACAAATTTTCATTTTGTGGACATTAAAGAAACTAAAATTTGTTGATTTGACCTGCATGTTTATTTTTTTATCCCTGATCAGCCTGATCTTTACGTTCGAGCGCCACATTTCCTATATGGTATGTTTTGAAGCATGGCAGCTGTTTAAGCTGGTCCTTAGCTGGTTATAAACTGGTTATGAGCTGGCCGTGAGCAGGAGCTAGTTGCTTAGGATCAGCGCCTGACCAGCTTAAACCAGCTGTCATGATTCAAAACATACCTAACCAGCATATGCCGTTTTTTCAATGGGTTTTCAATGGATCGTTTTGTGAACCTGCCATGCATTTTTGCACAGAAGCTGGATTGGGATGTTGGAACCAAAGCTGCAATTCATGCACTCTATCGTATTTCCTATACAATGAGGGTATTTACAAAGATACAGTGGCAAAAAAAATCTGTTTTTAACATTATAAGTGGCCCTCAAGGGAACAAATAACATGATAAAATGCATATGACCCTATTAAATCATTCATATTACTGCAGAGAGATATTCTCGCACATTGTTTAAAAGAGCGACTGAGAGAACAGCTGGCTTCTGTCCACTAAAAATGAGAAATGCAATCTTCATACTGACTTGTTGCCCTTGGAACATTTTGTACCGTAATACAGAGGGATGTGAGATCTTTTTCATTGTCAACAGAAAACAGAACCTCATCCTGAAAGAGATGAAAATGTGGTTTGCAGACAAATCTTTCTGCCCCCTGCTGTGGAGCCATGCACAGTTTGACTCTTGTGAATGTTTATTCACCCAAAAATGAGAATTCTGTTATTATTTATTCATCTTTGAATCGTTCCAAACAAAAAGATACTGTTATTTTTACTGGAATTGACTAAAATAATTGATTCCAGATTAATTTTCTTGATTCAGCTCTTGATTCCCAATGCTTTTGAATTATCTGTGTGTTAGTGATGCTCCAGTGATGGAGCTGCACCATTAACTAGTACGACAAGCTACAAATACCTCGTTTTTAAAAATGGCATACTACCAGTCAAATGTTTGGAATATTTTTTTTTTTTTTAAAGAATTCTCAAGGCTGCATTTATTTAATTAAATATGCTGTACAAACCGCAATATTGTGAAATATTCTAACAAATTAAAATAACTATTTTCTGTTTGAATATATTGTAAAATATCATTTGTTTCACTGATGCAAAGCTGAATTTTCAGCATCATTACTCCAGGCTTCAGTGTCACATCATTATAATAACAATTAACAGTCTTAATATAGATTATGTAGTATAGTATATAGATACTATATACTAGTCTTAATATTTAAATAAAATTTTTAAATTAATTTTTTTTTTTTTTTGCATTTTTTTGCATATTTGCATGACATCGCTTATTACAAAACATTGCTGCTATCAGTTTCGCAGTTCCTTTTTTATGGTCAGTTATTAATGCATCAAATATATTGCATATATTTAATTAATTCCATTAAATATAACATCTGTATGTTTATATGTTTTTGTAATATGTAAATATGTGTCTCACTTTCTAAGTACTTTACATGTATTTACGGGTTTTAGGATGGATGCACATGTGCATGGCATATACACACCATGTGCACGTCTTAAAATGTATTACAGATATCTTAAACATACATATTTGTATAGGCTAGAGATACATCTTAATTTATTACATTTCTTCCTATTATACTATATTTCGTATATGTTTTCACCTCATATGAGATATGACATGCATTTCGTATATGAAAATATATGTGCATATATTACATACATAGCAGCACAGTTGCAAAATGTAGACCAATTTTTGCTAGAATATATTAATCCTTTTTAGAACTTGACATAGATTAATTGTCCTGGTATTTCCAGCATGCATAGTTTTAAAAATGGGCAGTCAGATGTATTGGATAAACTTTCTTCTTTTCTCAGAATTAGTCTTGTAGTACACTACTTCAGACAAACTCATCAAGCATCTCCACTCCATCTGCGAAGGATAACACAAATATGTTTCCATAATTGACTGCTGATGTCATAGAATGGCTGCTATAACTTGTACTCCGCGTTGAGTTGACCAGAGGTGAATGTGTACGATGAGAATTTGTGTGCAACAGTAAATATTTGCATATTTGTAAGTAAGCTGTTTACTGGGTGCATGTCAGTTCTGTAAACCTGTCAAAGGCTGTTTTTACTGTTCCAGTCATGGATTATGCTCGAATCGTACAGTCATCACAAATCGTTAGGGATGTGACGATTCAGTCAAGTCACGATGCGATACGATTCTCGATAGTGGCTTCACAATACGATTTTCTCACAATTTTTAAACAAAATGAAATTAAAACAATTTATACTGTCTTTTATTAGTTCTCAGACAAAGTTTTAAACGTTTCTTTGTGAAACTGAATTATTGTTAAACATCTCAACTGACTTAAATCATCATCATCATATTTTCGTTGATTTTCAACCAGCTCTTGGGTGCATCCTTAAAGTTTTAACAGGATTAGCTTTTAACCCTTATGCGACCTTTTGGACGTTTTTGTCCTTTTCAGTTTTTTTTTTTTTAATCATTTTGTCTGTGTTATTGCCAGCTGCATAAATTTTGGCACAGGTGTGTATTTTTATTGGAATTTTACTATTTCACCCCCATTTTCTTTAATAAATCTATTTTGCACTGGGTACAAAAAATAGTTCCTCAGGAACTTAAGGACAAAAATGTCCCCACTGAAATCCATTAAAACTGCTGTTTTTAATCACTGTGCCATTTAACTGTAAAATGATGCAATTTTTTGTCTTTTTTTTTTGTAAAATGATGCAATCTGGTTTCTGCTTCTGCATATTGTAGAGCCAATTCGATAAATAATGCAGCTATGTGTTGGTATGGATGTCAGAGTGTGGTTTCTATGAGTGTGTGTGCATGTGTTCTTGTAATATTTGAGAGAGAAAAACTCTACTGCAAATCACAAATCCAACCACTGTGTTCACCAGTGCAGTTTTGCTGGCATCTAATGAGGAAAATCTGGTACTGCGCCCAAACAAAATCTTACTGAAAGCTCATTTTTTGAGATATCAACCTCAAATTTGGAACACAACTTGTTTAGATTTATGGCTTTGATTTTCTAGCAAGTTTCAACAACAAGGGTTAATAAAACAGTGGATAATTTGTGCTGGAATTTTGACATTTTTGAATTCAAATCACATTTTTTTTCACAGACCTTTCGACCAATCACCAGTGGCTACAGCCCCACTCCCAAGAGTCCGTCCCCCAAGAGTCCCATCACAGGCGGTGTGCCCTACAACAACGGCAACTCCAGACCCACGTACAACAATCCAGCCGGCCTATATTCGCACAATAACGGAAACGGAGCCCTACCGAAGCAGATGGCAGGCCTCAGCCTGGGCTCCCCCAACAGGTGTGCACAGGTTTTACAGATATTTGACAGTATTTTTTCTTTGAAATAACACTTAGACGAGGCACGCAAGGTAAATTAGGTCGGTTCTGATTTCACATTAACTGTACACTGTTAACTTCTAGCCAACACAAACCGCACTGCTCTCGCGACGGCCAAAAACGGATATTTATGATCCTCACAAGGCTGTGAGAAACACAGTGATTTATCAAGGAAGCAATTTTGAGCATCTTTCCCATGTTGGAAATTTACAGTGCAGGTCCTGTCTTCACTCAGAGCGCTACACAACAATAAACACTTCAGACTGGAAGATATTACAGCTCATCATGCCTATTGTTATGTAAAAATGAGTTCATGTTTGAACTGGATAGCGAGTCGTCAGGGAACATCTGCTGCACCGATATTTGCAAAACACCCAAGTGTTTTCTGAAGCACTAGAGAATTTGTGTGTGATCGAGAAGCATTTGGCTGCTTGTAAAAAACCCACTGTTTACTCTGAAGATGATAAATCCACTGTTTATTAATTCCTCCTGTACTTAAGGTAGTAGTTGTCATAACACTGATCACTCTTATGAAAACTTCCAACAGGAGAATCCTGCAGAGTATCTGCCTCAGTACCCTTAAAGATCTTAATGCATACAACCTAAAACACACACCTACTCATTCTTTATTATTAGGAAAATTCTTGGTAAACATGTAGAATGAATATGAATTTCAGAAATATGCTCTGCCCAAGATCAAGCACTTAAAGTGCATTCATTGTAACTGAATTGTTTGCACAATGTCACAAAGTTTACGTATTGTTATCTATCGATTTCTGTAATTGTATTAGTTGGGGTGAACTAAAATTCATTAAATCTGTCAATAATAGGGTATTTAATTGATTGTGCTGTTATTTTTAAATTAAAGCACATCATTTCATGCATTAACGTTAACGTTAAAATGACTTTTAAAGGAATATTATGTAAGTCCCAACAGGTGGAAAGTGATACCTGAATTATTTCCTCGTGCCAGAAATAACTCCTCAAACCCAATTCACTTCAAATATGATTTCCGACTTTAACAATTTTAGGTTTATTACAGTATGCAGCTTTGCTGTGTTTAAACTTTAACAAAAGTGTTGAGATTGGATTTTGGCTTTATTTCCTTTGGCTTTTATAAATAACTTGATGCACTGACAAAGTGTTTAGCTCAGTATAAAAACATATGGCAATAGCAGATGTTTCTGGATGAGAAAGAGATCTGGATGTGTTTTCCTCTCAGTTTCAGCCCTGAACTACCAGTGAATTCATCAGGCAACCGCAACGGTTTCGACACACAGTCAGACGTCTACAGGATGCTGCAGGACTATGAGGAACCGGTGTCGGCTCCCAAACAATCTGGCTCCTTTAAATACCTGCAGGGAATTCTGGAAGCTGAGGATGGGGGTTAGTTTGTCTTTTTATATCTCTCTCAGAATGTATGTTGAAATTGGTAATTACCGGTAATGTCCTATAGAGTCTTTTTTCCTTGTATGCGATTTAAAAGTGGATATATCATAAGTTGTTTTGTTTTTGTTTTTTTCATAATTTTATCAGTTTTATTAGTATCTTTAAAACTAAATTCTATTTCTATTTTGTCTATCTACTTTTCACATGAAAAAAGTAAACATTAATAAACAGAAAGAATGTCATACAGGTTTAGAAGAACATGAGGGTAAATGGTGTCAGAATTATTATATAAATATTTAATCCTCATTTAATTCCTGTGAAATTTGATATTAGAAATACACAAATTTTGCATCCAAGTTTTTGCAGCTTATTTGGCTTTTGTTTTGTTTTTTTGGACTGATAATAGTAAACTGAAGCCTGTTAATTTAAAAGACCAAACAAAATTAGATTTTCCATTATTTGCTGCTGTGTCACTCTAAAGTATGGGCCGTTCATGAGTCACTCAAATGAAATCTAAAACTGACTGAATGATGAGTCGCTTGTATGCTTGCAATGTTACGCACACTGTATCTGCTCTTTATTGTAAATAGTCCTTGCAATTTGTCCAAAAGTAAAAATGTTGTCCAACGTAGCACATTAAGAACCAGTTAGAACAGGTTCAGACTTAGTAGCAGTTTGCACCAGTGCAAGACCTATTTTGACTTTAAAATCTACATTAGCAATATTTGTTTTTTTTTTTTTTTGTATGTGCATTTGTATTTGAGACAAGAAAGTATGTCTTTACCCATTTTGAGTCTGTGTTGTTAGTAGATTACTTGCACTTATGGAAATGATCTGGCTGCATCTGTGTTAATTTGAGCATTGTTGGTACATCTGCGCTTTTATGGGATTGCACTCTAATGCTAATTTGCTCTGTTTAGTAAATATGGCTCTTAATGTGTAATATGCATTTATGTGTGGACCACTGAGATGTGGTCAAAACAGAAATGAAACATCCAACAAAATGTCCTATTGAGGTTGGTTGTATCTCGACAAGCTGCAGTTTGCAATCAAGTTGTGCTTAAGAATGGTTTAAAAAACACAGCACAGAATGCCGCCTCCACCATGCTGCTGTCAAATAAAGCTGCCATGCCAACTTGCTATTGTAAACAAAAGCTTGCCCCGCCTCTGAACTCCGGAGTCTTCTGATTGGTCCACTGTTTTGGAACTGACATTGATGAGCGGCGCTTCATGTAAAAGCTTAAATTCTTTTAACTTGACACAGTGTCTTAAAAAACAACTAATTATACATCAAAAATAATTCATGAAATTAGAAATTTATCAAAATTAGTTCTATGCAGTGAATCCAACATTAAAAGGGACACAATAATACATTGGTATTTGTTACTGGAAACGCTACACTATTTTGAAATGTTCATGCTACTTAAAAAAACATTTTTGAGCCAGATCACTCTGTAGACTCTTGCAGGCCAAAAAGCCTACCAAAATGCTCTGCTTTATGTCATATAAGCCCAGAAATGTGTTTTGTCTAAGCCATATCCCATAGAGAGGCTTCTAGACCGCGCTATACTTGCACTTTGCCATCTCTTTCACGCTGAATTAAAGTCCCATGGAGCCACAGGGCTCAGAGATCAAGTGTTTAAGTGTGTAATTAGTGGTATTCGTTGACAAGTTTGGAGTTGTAACCTGTCCCAGCAGTCCTAGGGAATAAGGCAGAGTTTAATGATCTCACTTTGGCACGGCAATAGTCAGATGACGGAGGCGGGCACCATTGTAACATTTGTCTGTCAGTTTTTTCCCCGGATGTTTCCTCATCCAGCAGCAGGGTGGTTTTCTCCACTGAGCTCATGCTACGCCAGCCCTGATTTTAGGCTTGGTTTGAAACAGAGAAGATAGGAGGAGGCCTTGGCAGCTGCGCTCCAGACTTGGCCATATGGCTCAGCCCCAGCCGTGCCCTGAAGCTAACACACACCCGCGATTTTCAGCTACGTCTGCATGGACTTGGGACTGAAGTGTGAAGGACATTCATTTCCGGCCATCTCTTGTTCCAGGGACAGCTGCTGAGCACACATTTTGAGTTGTTTCTCACTTTTTAAAGCAGTAGTTCGCAAAGAAATGATTGTTTTTATTTTAAAAGTAAATTATAATATTGCGTTACTTCATAAAAAAATCACTAATTGCATGGGTTTTTTATGGAAAGTAATGTGTTACATTACTTTGCGTATCTTTTGCATTACTTTTTCTCATCTGGGCTAGGCTTGCATCTTTGTTTTTTGCATTTCACTGTATTTATTAGTTTTGAGGAACACTGAATCTGTTTTTGTGCAAGTGAGATGAGTAAATGCATGTTGACATTCAGTCTAGAACTGCAGAAACCATCATGTTTAGACAGTGCGCACAACGCCTCTGCACTTCTGATTTCTCTCAACATGGCAACACAAGAGCTGTCAGAAAATAAATGGAAAAACAAAGTCACTGCAATTACCTATTTGAAAAAGTAACTTGGATATTTTCTTGTATATATTAAAAAGTAATGCACTACTTTACTAGTTACTTGAAAAAAGTAATCTGATTATGTAACTCATGTTACTTGTAATGCGTTACCCCCAACAATGAAATTTAATACATGCAGTGCAGAAACAAAGTGGAGAAGTTTAGGAGAACAACTAACTTTGGTTAGTTAAGTAAGCTACACTAACAGTCAAAAGTTTTTGAACAGTAAGATTTCTAATGTTATTTGATCCAAAGTACAGCAAAAACAGTCAAATTTTGAAATATTTTTACTATTTAAAATAACTGTTTTCTATTTGAATATATTTTAAAATGTAATTTCTTTCTGTGATCAAAGCTAAATTTTCAGCATCATTACTCCAGTCTTCAGTGTCACATGATCCTTCAGAAACCATTCTAATATGCTGTATAATAAATATTTTAGTATTATTATTATTATTGTCAATATTTAAAACAGGATATTTTTCAGGAATCTTTGATTAACAGAAAGATCCAAAGATCAGCATTTATCTGAAATAAAATCCTTTTTTAACATTTTACACTATATGATTCCAAATCTTGGAGTCTTGGAGATTTTTTGGAAAGAAATGAATAGAATTGATTGAATAGAATTACTTTTATTTAGTAAGGATGCTTTTAATTGATCAAAAGTGATGATAAAGATATTGATAATGTTGCAAAAGATTTCTATCTTCTGAACTTTCTATTTATCAAAGAAACTTGAAAAAATACTCTTCTGTTTTCAACATAATAGTAATAATAATAAATGTTTTTTGAGCAGCAAATCAGAATATCAGAATGATCATGTGACTGGAGTAATGATGCTAAAAATCAGCTTTGAAATCACAGGAATAAATTACATTTTTTAAATAGTAAAAAATATTTTAACATTTTATTTGTACTTCGGATCAAATAAATGCAGGCTTGGTGAGCAGAAGAGATTTAATAATAAATAAATAAAATCTTTTTAAAAACTTCTGACTGGTAGTGTAGTTTATGAAAGTGTGAGCCAAATCATTATCCACTGTAGGTAAATAACTAGGAGAATAACAAACAGCAGTAAATGGTAAAACTATCTGTGCAGCAAACCAGTGATAATGAATTAAAATAATATGAAAACAGATACCATATCAAACAGATGAATGGGCTATTTTTATACAGATAAAATAACAAAAAAAATAATGTAATATTTTTACTGTTTATTCTATGTGAATTACACTGTAAGGTCAAAATTTCAATAAAAATAGTCTCATTCAAATATCCCACTGGCTTTTTAACAAAATGTACAACCTCCACGGTTCTGTCATTGAAGAAAGCATAACAGTTAACTTGTGACCTGATAACCAATGGGATTACAGCCCCAAAGTTGTGTGACAGTCAACCACGGTTTGCGGACACAGAAGAAATGAGAAGTGGCATATAGTCAAACCAACCTGTTGCAAAATTGCCAATGACTTCTCACAGCTATTTTTCCATTGTAAACTCAAAAAGAGATTGTTTAATGGCCAACATGTTGACGATTAGCTGACAGACTGTTAAATCATTAAGCTGTTTCACCACTGATATCAATTCAAAACCACCATCAAAATACCCATGACTGCTTAGACAAATTGCAGCTGAACTGCCCATAAGATCCGTTCATAGATGTTGACCATAGCATTTGCATTTGCTCTGTTGTTTGTATCTCAGTTGTTTTGTTAAATTTTAAAATCATGGCGGTGTTTTACTGGATTGATTATGAAAATGAAATATTAAACACATTTCATATTTTCTTAAAGCTTATGCTTGCCTTATTATGAGGAAATGAAGTTTGAGTGTTTGAATTATTTAAATTTTGTTCAAAATTTTGAAACAATTGATATCCTTAAAGGGGTCCTATTTTCGAATTTTTCAACCTTTGTTAGTGTGTAATGTTGCTTTTTGAAAATAAACTAAGTTCTGCAAGGTTACAGAGTCCACTTAAATCAGACAATACTTCAAGAACAAACTTACTGCTTACTAATGGTATGAAAACACGTAATATTTTTTATTTTCCTTTCAGGGATCTCACCGGTGGACAGACATGGAGTCAGGGGCTTGCGTTCCCCTGTCAAATCCCCCGTGCCAAAGCTGGGCAGCCCCATAACGGCTCCTCTGACACCCATCCCCGGCTTACAGAAGCTGCCGCAGTGCACACGCTGCGGAAACGGCATTGTGTAAGTGTGATGTTGTGCTTCTTATAAATTTGTTTAAATACAAAGCAATGTTTGCAGAGAGAAGCCAACAAATGAACATTAAGAAAGCCATTAGATGGTATTGAATATATGTAACAAATGACTTTGGAAGCCAATATGTTTGTTTCCATATCTTTGAGCATAAGCCTACGAGCCTTAACTTGCTGTCAGTGAATGATTTTAATGTTCATTGAGTATGTAATTGTTAATGAAGCCGACCTGCAGCAGCATGTGTTCATCCCACTGCACAGGTGTTACAGATATTACTGTAAGACACTCTACCGCTGCTGGCACTTTCCCACCGTTTCCACTAAAACTGAGTAAACAGTGAGGTCATATGATAAGGAAGTTTCACAGAAGAGTGAAACAATGTGTCCATTGTAAATGCTGTTGACAGATATTATAGCCTCCAAATATGGAATACATATAACAATAGGAAGTGGATTCCCAGCTAATAAAAATATGTTTTGCTTTCAGTTAGAAAAACGTCATTTCTGAATGTTCTTTCAGTTTCTTAAATGTTGCAACATCATGGGAGTGTTACTTTTAAATGTTCTCTAAACATTCTAAAGCAAGTAGTAACATTTTTTAAATGTTAGATGCACATTTAACTACAACATTTCAGAAACATTCCATGAACAATGTGTGAATAATGTTTTTGTGCTGATGTTTTGAAAACATCATTAAAGACAGGTAACTTTGAACAAATGTTCCATTAATGTTACTGCATGAACATTTGTTCATAATGTGCAGGAGAGCTAAGTCATTTGTCCAGAGCAGTAGATTTCTGTTTCTGTTTTACATCTAGGTTGGTTCAGATTAGCCAGGAATTTACCGTTTGCTCTGCTACTGATCAAACATCATCTGGCAAATCCTGCTTTAGAAGTTGTTTCTGTCTGCCATATTATCATACAAGCCTTTTGAATGAGTCTATCCATAGAAGTCTGAAGTACTGGAATAGTTTTTAAAGAATTCATGCAAAAATACAGTCAAACGTTTCTGCAGATGCACAAACACTAACACGCGATTAAACAACCGTGTCATTATTTTAAGTGCATTGTAATATTGGTCTAATTTAAAGTCATGGTTTTCTGGTTTAAACCATTTTTGTTCAGTTTGTCTAAAAGTAACACTTCCTTGTAAGAAAAAAAATGAAAAGAAAACAGTTTTGTTGTTGTTAGTACATAGCAGAAAATATGATGTATTTATTAAAAAACAAAGTAAACATTAAGGTAATTCAAAGTTGTCTTTATACTAAGTAAACTAAAATGGTGAAAACTACTTTTTTGAGTATTTTAGTCTTTTAGAGTTATCATAGCTGATTTAGCTTTTATTTATGGTGAAATAAGTTGTAAAAGGACAAAAATATTATTGACAAAAATCTTTTAACTCAAATATAATATAAATATATTTCTTGCGTCTAAAGAAAATATATTAAGTGTAGTCTCTATAATATGTTTTTTTTTTTTTTTTACCTTATATGGACGTTTGATTCAAATATTTTAAATCAAAATTATAATCTGAGGAAAAGTAATACATTTGGCAGTAATAAATCAGATATTTTTTCATAAATTTGCCTAAATTGTTTCGAGAGGATGCAGAATGTTTCTTTCTTTTTTATACGCACATGTTCACCATAGCAATCAAACTGAACAATGTTCACTTTATGCATTAATTTACTTTTAGAAAGAACCTTTTTACATTTGAAAATTAATTTGAAAAGCTTGTAAGGAAAATATCAATATAGGCTCATTGGAAATAAGTGCCTCCATATACATTTCTGCAAAACTAAATAAAATGTAGCTATATGTACAAATCCCTGCAGTTTCCAGTTAAGATGAACACTAGAGACAGTAAAACTCCAACAACTTTTATTCCTTTTCACACAAGTATGATTTACACACAGAGTTTTGATTACTAAAGGCTGATTTTACTCGCAGAATATTGTGCTGTAACTTCAAAACAATTTTAACAGCCTGTGCAATTTAAAAAAATGATACTTTTGAGCGTTGTCATCACCAATACAGCTTCATATGCATGAGTTTTCCAATTCAGTAGGTTTGCTTGTTAGCTCACGCAATACGGCATTGCACTTGAGTGATGAAGAGCTCCGGTACGAACCCTGTGAAA
>JAHKKF010518455.1:0-10303 GCA_019740295.1 Labeo calbasu
TTTTTAGGTTGTGTAACCAAAATCCAACATTAAGTCAGTGTCAAATTGACGTCAAATACAGACGTCAACACAATTTTCATTCTCAACCAAAATGCAACATATGTCCGACATCAGGTCCAACATCAACCTGACGTTATATAGACGTCCAGTGCCTGCTGGGTGAGTAATTAATTACAGAATTTTCATTTTTTGGTGAACTATCCCTTAAAGCAGTTTAACGGTCGCCTTGCACATTCAAGCTACAAATGGCTGTATTACTTTAGAAGCATACTGTAAAAATGTTAGAAGTAAGGTGGATAAACTATCCGTTACTCTGTGAGAAACTGCTGCAAACGATTTAGTGCGTGAATCGTCTGTGAATCTATAATTAGCTGATAGAAATCGCACTGATGTGACTAGTAAATATTATTAGGGAAAATAATTGCCAGGTCGATAAACAGTAATATCCACTGGCGTTCCTGCCCTAGGAAAAATTGTCTAAACGTCCCTGAAAAAGAGTGTGCAATACCGTGAAGAGTTCAAACGAACTGATTTGAATCTGAATAGTGTCACAAAGACTGCAGAATGTAATAAGAATGTTTTGAATGTTTGGAATCAGCATACTCGAGAGTGTTTTCTCTTCAGCTCCTTGAGTGATTGCAAACATAATTCATGCTAGAAATTTGACACAGACTTGCAAATTCGGCACAGTGATTGACAAATAGGAGGGAGGGGTGGTTATTCCCTCTAATCAAATGAGCTTTATTTGTTTGTAGCAACCCCACCCGAGTCTGCCCTTCAGATTAATGATTGTCACTGTTCACACCTGCTATAAACCTTGTACAAAACAAATTTTGTAAAGCATATTAATATTGAACGACAGGTTCAGCAGTAGGCGCAATGATATACGCAGCGCCTGAAAATCTCCCTGTGCAAGCAGGTGGTCACATTGGTTATGCTGACGGAAGTTAGCCTTTTTTCAGGTGCTGCGTAATATCATTGCGCCTGCTGCACCCATGGTACGGCAGCGAAGTTCCTTGATTATTACGCCGGAATGAGAGTATAGTTACTAGCCATATCGGCCTAGAAAATCACAACTTTTCATTTTCCGTCGGTCTTAGTACACCGTGTAACTACAGAAGAGTTAAGTTTTAAATAGGAAAATATTGAAACTCTTTGGTCATTTTTGAGCGAGATGCTAACGGTCTAATTCAGGGGTGCTCAACCCTGGTTCTGGAGATAGACTTTTCTGCAGAGTTCAGCTCCAACCCTGACCAAACACACCTGAACCAGCTAATTGGGATCTCAAGGAGCACTTGATAATTACAGACAGGTGTGTTTAATTAGGGTTTGAACTAAACTCTGCAGGAAAGTCGATCTCCAGGAACAGGGTTGGGCACCCCAGGTCTAAACCGATTCAATGATCTGTGCTAAGCTATGCTAAAAGTGCTACCGCTAGACCCGGAAATCGGCTGAATGGATTCGAAAACGGTAAATCTCAACTGTTTAACTCTGGGGGAGTTGGAACATGAGCATATTTTCAAAAAAGTGGAGTGTTCCTTTAAGGGCCTCAATGAAATCATCAAGGACAAACAAATATCCCCCCAAAAAACATACTTCTTTTTTTGTGTGAATACACATGATTGATTATGAAGTTTCAAAAGAGCCTTTATGAGCCTTATGAAGAGCCTCATCATTTATTTGAGATGTTATCTATTCTTCCTTGTTTCCTACAGTGGTGACTTTATACATTATAACCAGAGATGGGAAGTAACTGAGTACAAATACTTCGTTACTGTACTTGAGTAGATTTTTCTGGTATCAGTACTTTACTTCATTATGACTACTTTTTACTTTTGCTCCACACATTTTTACACAAATATCTGTACTTTCTACTTATTACATTTTCAAAACAGGCTCGTTACTTTAGTTTTAATCTGCATTTGGTGGATCACTATTCGATTACGAATTTCTAAATCATGAATCGGTTAGTCTGTACTGGCAACGAGATTCGGCTCGCGCGCGAGTTCCGCGTCTCCGCCAAAAGATTTATATCAGAGTAATCAATGCGAGAGACTCGAGAATGGAATGGATCTGAGAGGCAAAACTATTAACCAGGATTTCAAGTGCAGGTCAGTTTCATCTGTAAATAGGCTACTGTAGTTTGTCTTTGTTTAGTGAAGTGCTAGCATCTCTTAGCAGTAGCAGCCAGAGGATTAATAATACTGTAAACTAAACTAAACCAAATTACAATTACTCAAAATACTGTATGTAAAATGACATCATTATTATCTACTGTAAAGTTACAGTAGTAATTTATCAAACAAATGTTATAAGAGATCGTTTCATAATACGTTTAGAGGAAGCTAGAGCAGATAACACAACCCTTACGAAAATTAAAACCAACAATCATGGTTACTATAGTTAAACCATGGTAACCAAAAATTAACCATGGTTTTGCTACACTAACCATAGTCTAAGCATGAAATTTGCAGTAAAACTATGGTTGTGAATTAAAACAGGTTGTAATCAATCATGAGGTGGTTGTTTTGCAAGAAAGTGGAGACAGTTCTGTTTATATAACAGTATGGCTGGTGGGAAAAGGGACAGGTACAAGAAAATTAGTGGAAAAAAGTAAACACACACTAAGTGAGATAAAGAAACTGAAAAGGAAAATGGAAATGAAGGTGCAGTTCAAGAGAGAACCTTTAATTATATTGTTTAATTATTAGGTTTTATTAGGTTTCAAACCTTTTTTAAAAAAAAATGTGATCGCCATACAAAAAATAGGTGGTTTCAGAATTTGTTGAGGGTGAATGGGATGGCCTGGATGAGTCTAAGATATCACCGGCCTGAAATTTTCCAAAACCTTAGCTCAAGGAAACTGTCATCCCCTTTTCATCCAATGTCACTTCAAGGTCTTAAAAACAACATGCACTAGAATTCATATTTTAAGAAACAAGGCTTTTAGGGCTGCTGGAAGAATGCCAGCTGGCAAAGTGCCTGCTGATACACCACTGGAAATGAAAATAATATGATACGACTTTTAATGTAGGCTATCTGCATTGCAAAGGACAGACAGGAAGGAAAACATCTAAACTGTGGTTATAACTTACTATGTGGTGGAAGCTTTTTATTTAAAGCAATTTAAAGACTAAACTGTCTCTCTAGAGTAATTGAGGTTTATGTTACTGGGGAGAACATGATAAGACAGGGCTGCTAACAACCTCTGAAATTGCCCTATAGCTAATTCCACATTTGTCAGTTCACAACACAGTCTTTATAACAGTGATTTATTTACTATTCTCCGCAGTCTCAGAAAAGAGTGTTTCTAAAATGCACTGAATTGGACTGCATATTAACTTCATATCGGTCTGTATGATGTCTACATCTACCAAACCAAAAGTGATAATACAATACAGCCTGCAAACTAGCTTCATAACTTGCTAATTAATAATGAATACTGCAATGCTTCAAGTTAACCATTAAACATAGGTTTGCTCTTTAATGAGATTATCCAGGCTTTTTTATTATAAATGTGCTATTTTTAGTATATAATTTGGTCTATGCAGCTTTAGTCAATTTTTTTTGAAAACAAAGTTTGATAAGTCAGTGGTCTCTAAAAACAGTGAACACAATTACTTTTAATAAAAAGTTTCAGTTTAAAAATGTACACATAGTGATAAGCTAAACGTCCTTTTGTTTGAAAAAAATATATATGTAGGAAGTTTAGTTGCCTTTGGTAAGTTGAACACTGTAATGCCTACTTCTTACCTTTAGATGGAGACACTGCACACTAATGCTCTATAACTCTCCACAACGTCATTTTTTGCTGTGCAAAAGATAATCAATGCTTTATAATTCCTTTATAATTCTCCGGAATATAGTACGTAAACAGATAGATAAATATCCATCTAACTAGCAAATCTCTAAAGGCTAATTCAATATTGATACTGTTTTCTTTTGATATGGTTCCTAAATGACCAGCTTTCCATAGTCCGCTGAAAGTGCAAAGACACAATAAAAATAAAGAAAATAAATAAAATTATGCTGTTTGTCCACAGTCTGATTTGAATTACAAATAATGTAACTTCATATAATTATAGGCCACAGCACACAATACAGTTGTTAGTCTAAGAGCTTTACAATAACAGTGATTACACATATGAATAATTAAATTCACACTTTGAAAGACATGATCTGAAAGGAAGCAGCAATCAAGATGTATAATAATAGGTATTCAAGTGTCATGTCACAGGTTTGCCACCAGAGATCACTCATGTTCTCTAATTAATCATGGTGACTTTGAATCTCATCATATTTTATTCTCACACTGTACCTTTTACCTTTTCTTTCTTTCTTTGCTTTTTGTGCTTGGATACATTGTAATAAATTACAAGAAACACATAGCCTACATAGGAATGATGTTCCTTCAGAGCACTTTGCAGTCAGACCTGTTCTTACTGTAATCATTCATACATTTTTGTGGATTTTGGACTAGAAAGAGCATAGCCATATGATAGTGAAGTGAAAGTATGGTAGTCTGCTTTGTTATACACCGATCAGGCATAACATTGTGACCACTGACAGGTGAAGTGAATAACACTTATTGTCTCTTCATTGCGGCACCTGTTAGTGGGTGGGATATATTAGGCAGCAAGTGAACATTTTGTCCTCAAAGTCGATGTGTTATAAGCAGGAAAAATGGGCAAGCGTAAGGATTTGAACAAGTTGAGCAAGGGCCAAATTGAGATGGCTAGACGACTGGGTCAAAACATCTCCAAAACTGCAGCTCTTGTAGGGTGCTCCCAGTCTGCAGTGGTCAGGATCTAACAAAAGTGGTCCATGGAAGGAGCAGTGGTGAACCTGCGACAGTGTTATGGGTATCCAAGGTTTTACTAATGCACGTGGGGAGCAAAGACTGGACTTTGTGGTCCGATCCAACAGACAAGCTACTGTAGCTCAAATTGCTCAAAAAGTTAATGCTGGTTCTGATAGAAAGGTGTCAGAATACACAGTGCATCACAGTTTGTTGTGTATGGGGCGGACACCTTTCCACCACCGAAAGCGGCAACAGTGGGCACGTGAGCATCAGAAGTGGACCACGGAGCAATGGAAGAAGGTGGTCTGGTCTGATGAATCATGTATTCTTTTACATTATGTGGATGGCCGGGTGCGTGTGCGTTGCTTACCTAGGGAACTCATGGGACCAGGATGCACTATGGGAAGAAGGCAAGTCGGCAGAGGCAGTGTGATGAGACTACCACCTACCTAGCATTGTTGCAGACCATCTACACCCTTTAATGGAAAAGATTCCCTGGTGAATGTGGCCTCTTTCAGCAGGATAATGCGCCTTGCTACAAAGCAAAAATGGTTCAGGAATGGTTTGAGGAGCACAAGGAGATATAAACTCACAATTCTGACTTTTTTTCTCAGAATTGTGAGATATAAACTCGCAAATGCAAGTCCAATTTTGAGGGGAAAAAAAAAACTTAAAAGTTTATATCTCACAATTCTGACTTAATAACATGCAATTGCATGTTCATGAAAACGGTATTCCCTGGTGGCTGTGGCCTCTTTCAGCAGGATAATGCACCCTGCTACAAAGAAAAAACGGACTTAAAGGATCTGCTGCTAACATCTTGGTGCCAGATACTACAGCACACCTTCAGAGGTCTAGTGGAGTCCATGCCTCGACGGGTAAGAGCTGTTTTGGTATCAAAAGGGGGACCAACACGATATTAGGAAGGCGGTCATAATGTTACGCCTGATTGGATGCTCTTTCAGAGCACTTTGCAGTCAGACCTGTTCTCACTACATTCATTCTCATACATTTTTCGTGGCCTTTGGACTAGAAAGAACTTGTGAAAGTACAGTACTTTGTATTATATTACTGAATTTACTAGAAACTGAAGACTTGTCTTCTGAATCATCCAAGAAGAATTTCCTCATTTAAAAAAAAAAGTGATTCATTTGAATCAGTCTTCATGGTTCTGTTTGTAATCAGATTAAGCCTATACATGTGTTTCTAAAAATTTGTAGTGAAATCTGTCATTATTAGGCAAGGATTTATCTGTAAAATCCGTACATAACTGGGGCTCCGGCATCTACCAGCAAGATAACTTTCTAAAACTAACCAGGCGAACCATGACCTTGAAAGTCTTGTGAAATAACCTAGATACTTTTATTAATAGGCTACGGGCTATAAAATGTCTTGAAAATATTTCTCACAAGGACATGTTAGATTACAAAAGCATAATTAGCTCAAATCAAACTTCACTAGCCAACTTCTGCAGATTTGAAGTCATTATGGTTTGAAAACAGTGTTTTGGACTGATTGCCAGGCCATTTCACACTGAGCGCAATACGAAAAAGTGAGACGAATCACATGAGAATGATCATCTTCTGCAAATACACAACTTCACACTAGGTGGTAACTCTGCAGTCTCACAGTTTCACTTGTAATACAAAACAATCCAATTCCCTGAAACCAGTTCCCTTCAAACCAGTTTTTTTTTTTTCTGAACATGTGTACAGTAAACAGTTTACAGAACACGGAAACTATTTCAACTATTCAGCTGAAAGAACCTGCAGTGTTAGGAATTGTTGAGCTGTTGTTTGAGTTGTTTGGTCTGTATTCATATGCAGTGAAATGGCAGCAGCCAGTATTTCAGTCGGACAGCACCAGTTGACCTGTCCAGTGTGTCTGGATCTACTGAAGAATCCAGTGACCATTCCCTGTGGACACAGTTACTGTATGAACTGCATTACACGCTGCTGGAATCAGGAGGATCAGAAGGGAGTTTACAGCTGTCCTCAGTGCAGAAAGACCTTCAGTCCAAAACCTGCTTTATGTAAGAATGTGGTGTTTGCTGAAATGGTGGAGAACCTGAAGAAGACTAAACTACAAACTGCTGTTCCTGCTGGTGCCTCTTGTCAGACTCATTTTGACCGTCGTGAAAAACTTAGCTCAAGTAAACCACACAAAGGGGTCAATGCCACTGGACAACTGCAGCAGATGATCTGTCCTCAACATCATAAACAACTGGAAATCTACTGCCGGACTGACCAGCACTATATTTGTTATATGTGTGCAGTGGATAAACACAAACACCACATTACTGTAACAGCTATAGAGGAGAGGACAGAGAAACAGGTAAATTACTAATGGTTATTGTTGCTTTTATTATAAATTAATTCATACAAATGTAATATGTAATTACCCGACTAAGATATTTCACATAAAAGACGTTCACATATAGTGCACAAGAGAAAATAATAGTTACATTTATAAAAATGACCCTATTCAAAAGTTTACATACACTTGATTCTTAATACTGTGTTGTTATCTGAATGACCCACAGCTGTTTTGTTTGTTGTAGTGATAGTTGTTCATCATTGTTCATCAGTTGTTCAGAGTTCCTTGTTTGTCCTGAACAGTTTAACTGCCTGCTCTTCAGAAAAATCCTTTAGGTCCCACAAATCCTTTAATTTTTCAGCATTTTTGTGTATTTGAATTATTTCCAGCAATGACTGTTTGATTTTGAGATCCATCTTTTCACACTGAGGACAAGAGGGACTCATATGCAACTATTACAGAAGGTTCAAACGCTCACTGATGCTCCAGAAAGAAAAATGATGTATTAAGAGCCAGGGAGGTGAAAACTTTTTGAATTTGAAGTTTAGGGTAAATTTAACTTGTTTTGTCTTCTGGAGAACATGTAGCTTCTGAAAGGAAGTACTAAATGAAAAAATATGATACTTAGGCAAAACGCATCCTCATTCCGTTCAAAAGTTTACACCCCTGGCTTTTAATGCATTGTTTTTGCTTCTGAGTCATTCTTTCCTTCTGACATTCTGTTGTCGGATCTGTTAAAGTAATGGTTTCTGTTCATATTTTCAGCCACATTATTGGTGTTTGACATTCCTGAAGTAACTTGTTGGTCTGAATTGTTTAGAAGTCAATACAGCACAACCTCAGACACACGCGATCCTGCTACATCTGTGCAGATCAAAGAAAAAACTCCTCTCCATTCCATTAAACAAGATCTGATTTCACTCAGAAAACAATATTTCTTAGCTTTACAGTTACTTATTTGTTCAACAGAAACATCTGGAACAATTGCAAAGAGACTCCCAGCAGAGAATCCAGCAGAGAGAGAAAGATCTTCAGGAGCTGAGAGAGGTTGTGGAGACTCATAAGGTAAGTTGGCAAATCTCTTCTTATCAGCGAGGAGCCTGGTCCAGTCCCACTGAAGTTCACTGTTTAATGTGTCCCAACAGCACTCTGCACAGAAAGCAGTGGAGGATAGCGAGAGGAACTTTACTGAACTGATCCGCTCCATTGAGAGAAGCTGCTCTGAGGTCACACAGCTGATCAGAGATCAGGAAAAAGCTGCAGTGAATCGAGCTGAAGAACTGATGAAGCTACTGGAGCAGGAGATTGATGATCTGAGGAGGAGAGACACTGAACTGGAGCAGCTTTTACAGACAGATGATCACATCCATTTCCTTCTGGTAAGAGAGCTTTTGAGGACAGTAATCTAGTGGTGTCTTTATCTGTCTTTATTTTAATTTTTTCTTTGTGTGGTTTTTCCGTAGAATGTCGAGTCTTGCTCTTTTCCTCCACCAACTACTGTTGTGCCCAGCATCAAAGCCAGTTCTCACCTTTTATATGATGATGTGGGAAAAAATGTCTTTCTGCTAAAAAAGAATCTTGAGGTTTTCTGCAAAGAAGTGAAAGGCAAGATATCTTATATAGGTAAAGTACTAGAGGTGCATCATGTAATATACACAATATTTGCAAAAGGAATGTCTAAAACTAAACACTAAACAAGATAAAACCATTTTAAATCAAATATTTTATCTAGTGAAGCATCTAATGAGCCTTTTACATATTACATTATATGAGTTTTCTCATGTAAAAATAATCCGTTCAATGTCTGTTGGTTTCCATAGTGCGAGACATTGAGATCATTACCACTTCTGAGAAGAGCGTACAATGTAAGTCTTGCTGATAAAATGCACACACATTGGTGTTCGATCCATCCATTATATTCAGACAGCTCAAGCAACATTTGTTTCATCATGCGATTAACCAAATCCTTCACATGTATTAGCTGTATACTATTCTAAACCAGCTGATACACGCTTGCCGTTCCAGTTAAGAGTAAATCTATAACTTGTACAGAAATAAATGTACAGATAATGTACTCACCACTTGTCATCCAAGATGTTTGTGTCTTTCTTTCTTCAATCGTGAAGAAATTATGTTTTTTGAGGGAAACATTTCAGGATTTTTCTTCATATAATGGACTGATATGGTGCCCCGTTTTTGAACTTCCAAAATGCAGTTTAAATGCGGCTTCAAACGATCCCAAATGCAGTTGTAAACGATCCCAGCTGAGGAAAAAGGGTCTTATCTAGCAATACAATCGGTTATTTTCATTAAAAAGATGCAATTGAAATACTTCTTAATCATAACACTTGTATTGTCTTGCTCTCCTTGAACTGTGTATTATCGTTCAAGACAGTTAGGGTATGTCGAAAAACTTGTTCGTATTTTCTCCCTCAACTTCAAAAATCATTTCAAAATCATCCTACATTGCTGCAGAAGTACTGACCCAGTCTTTGCAAAGAGAACATACAAAGAAGATCAAACACCCTCAACAAAAAAGGTGAAACAGCAATATAAGACGATTTTGAAGTTGAGGGAGAACATGAGATGGGAATTTTTCAACATACCCTAACTGTCATGAACCAGGAAAAAACAGTTCAGGCAGAGTAAGATAAGACGAGCGTTTGACATTAAAAAAGTATATAAATTGTGTTATTTTCATGGTTTCGCTAGATAAGACCATTCTTCCTCAGCTGGGATCATTTACAACTGCATTTGGGATCGTTTGAAGCCGCATTTAAACTGCATTTTGGAAGTTCAAAATCGAGGCACCATATCAGTCCATTATATGGAGAAAAATCCTGAAATGTTTTCCTTAAGAAATATAATTTCTTTACAGCTAAAGAAAGACATGAACATCTTGGATGACACGGGGGTGAGTACATTATTTGTCAATTTGGACTTCTTTTTTAATATATCTGCTTTTCTCTACAGCACCACAGCCACAGTCCTGGGCCGCAATGCCAGGGCCACCACCCAGTTTCCACGCAGTGTCAGAATCAACAAGTAGTCGTCCCCAAAAGGCATGGTCACGAAGCAGATCCTTGTCGGAGTCAAAGTATTGGCATTTCACAAAATAAGAGTCAAAATCCAGACCCTTCACATTGCCATGATCATGTGTCAGACCCTCCACAGCACCAACAGATC
>JAHKKF010518456.1:0-23188 GCA_019740295.1 Labeo calbasu
TATTATTTATTTATTTATTCATTTATTTATTTATTTATTCACTTATTTATTTATTCATTTATTCATATATTTTTATATTTTTTACTAATATGTTACATTTATATATGTATATATAATATAACTTATAATGTTTTAAAATCTGTATTACATAGATTTCTGAAATGTATGCGTGTGTGTTTCTATATACAGAAATACACAGTATACATGCATATATTATGTAAACAAATATTTTTTTTGGATGCAGTTAATTAATTTGAGAGCTACTTTCTGAGTATTTATTAACTGAATTAGTTTTTAGTTTTATATTTTCGGTTTTAATAATTGTATTTGTCATTTTTATTTTTTAGTAATATTTAATATAATAATTTGGATTTAATATTTTACTAATTCATATTTTAGTTCCTGTAATTTTAGTACTTTAACTTAAGTTTTTATCTAATATCTGCACAATATTTAATTAAATAATATTATGTTTATTTTGTATTCTACTACTGAATATTTTAGTTTTAGTAATTTTAAGTGCTTCAATTTAAACAGATTTCGGTTAGTTGATAAAACAACATGAAAACACAAGTTTTCATCTAATATTTGTACTATATTTTATTTCTATATATTTTATTAAATAGTATAATTCGCATTTAATATTGTAATATTTAATATTTTAGTTTTATCCATTTTTATATATTTAAATATATTTTTTTAATTTTCATATTTTTTATATTTTTATTAAAATATACAATTGTAATATTTCATATATATGTAATGTATATAAATCTATATTACATATATTTCTAAAATATATGCGTGTGTGTATGTGTACTTAAAAGTACTTTTACTTGATATTTGATATCAATTGCTAAAAACAACAACAACAAACCTTTATTCGTTTTTTGTATTTAGAGGGTTTAATATCAGATAGGATGCTCCCTTAAAAGGCAGCTCACTGTTATGGAACAGAGCCATAATCTCTCTATCTGTTAACAGACATCAGTCACAATATTTTCATCTGTGTTGGTGGAAACTGGATTGTGTGCGTCCAGCTTCATATCATCAAGCCCTCAACTTAATATCATTCATTCTGATTATTGCTTGGTTTTTCATTTGCGTAGCCTCTAATGATTGTAATATTTGAGAACATCCAGTCCCTGAAGTATTCATGTTGTTTTAGATTAAAAATGGATAATAAAATAATTTTCTAAAGTGCCGCTCAGCAGCAGTTTCCATTTGTGAATAATTTCAAGTCTATTGTTTCTTGCATCTTTTTTTTTTTTTTTTTTTTTGCATCTTGTTATACTGATGAAGTTTGGAGACTTCTGTGGTCTCGTTCATGCCTCCCTCCGTCTCTTCCGATCTGTCCTGCACTAAAGAGCTCAAGCTGCCCGTAGAAACCTGAAACTTGATATGTAACACTTGGAATAACTCACGCTTCATCCAGATGTTTAGGAAGTGGTGGACTGACCTGCGCTGGTTAACAGATCTGTTGTAGTTCTGCAGATTCTCAGCTCTCATCCTGCTGAAGCTTCATTAAATCTTCATGCTTGTTGTATGCAATGTTGTCATCATTCAGTATACAATGAATTTGTTGTAATTTTGTTCTTTTGTTCTGCCTGTTATTTGTTTGTTACTCATTTACTTTTAGTTCTTCGTACTGTTTCATTGTTATATTCAGTTTCTCATTTTTCTTTAGGTGTTTTGTTTGTTTTTGCTTATTTGTTTTGTTTCTATTATTCATTTTTTCTTTATTTTTTCTGTTCATTGATTTTTTTTCTTCTTTTATCCACTTTCGTTTTCTTGTGCTCTTTAGATCTTTTGCTTTCCTAATTTTGCTTTGTCTTTCTTTTGTTTTCCCTCTTTGTCTTTTCTGTTTAATTATTTCATTTTCCTTTCATTTGTTCTTTAATTTGTTCATTCGTTTGTTTGTCATAATTTTGTTCATTTTGTTTCTTAAATCCTTTTTTACTCTGTTTTTCTTTTGTTTTTCTCTCATTTACTTCTCTTTTTCGTTCTGTTTCATTGTTTTAATTTTCTCTTTGTTAGTTTGTTCTTTCATTTGTTTGTTCTTTAGTTTTTTTCTTTTTTCTATTTAATCTGTCTTTTGTTCATTATTTTTTTATTTTTTTATTTATTTTTACTTTATTCACTATTCGTCGTGTTCTTTATATCTTTTGCTCTTTCTTTATTTTTCTGGATCTTTTTTGTTGTTCCTATTTGTTCTCTTTTCTTTTTAAATTCTGAATTTTCTTTCATTTGTTCTTTAATTTTTTTTATTTCTTTTATTTGTTCTTTCATTTTTTCATTCTGTTTTCATGCATTTTTTTTTTGTTTGCGTGTTCTTTCATTTATTGTTTATTTTTTAGTTCCTTTCTTTTTTCTTGTTTTTGTTTACCTATTTTTTTTTACTATTTTTGTTAATCCTTCCTTCCTTCCTTCCTTCCTTCCTTCCTTCTTTCCTTCTTTCCTTGTATTTCCTTTCTCTTTTATTTCTGTTTTTCTTTTGTTTTTTACATATTGTAACATTATTATTTTTTTCTTCCTTTTATTTTTATTTATTTATTTATTTTATTTTTTATTTTTGTTCTACTTATTTTCATTGTTTTATTTTTTTATTATTATAAGTTCATGTTATTTTGTTCATTTGTTCTCAGTTCTTTATATCTTTTTCTATTTCTTAATTTTTCAGGGTCTTTTTTTCCTATTTGTTCTGTATTTTCTTTTTAATTTCTTCATTTTTCTTTCATTTGTTCTTTAATTTTTTTCTTTTATTTGTTCTTTTTTATTTTTTCATGCTGTTTTCATGCATTCTTTTTTGCTTTTTTGTTCTTTCAGTAATTGTTTAATTTTTTAGTTCCTTTCTTTTTTTCTTGTTTTTGTTTACCTAGTTTTTTCTTTCACTTTTTTGTTAATCCTTCCTTCCTTCCTTCCTTTCTTCCTTCCTTATATTTTCTTTATCTTTTATTTCTGTTTTATTTTTGTTCTTTAGATATTGTAAAAAAAAAAGTTTTATTTTTGTTTAATTTGTTCTTTTTACTTCCATTATTTTATTTGTTCTACTTTCATTGCTTTATTTTATTTTTATAAGTCATGTTAATTTTTTCATTTGTTCTCAGTTATTTATATCTTTTGTTCCTTCTTTATCTTTCAGGGTCTCTTTTGTTTTTCCTATTTGTTCTTTTTTCTTTTTATTTTTTATTTGTTTTTTTTCATGCATTCTTTTTTGCTTTCTTGTTCTTTTGTTCATTGTTACATTTTGTTTAGTTCCTTTCATTTTTCTTGCTAGTTCTACCTAGTTTTTTTTCACTATTTTTGCTAATATTTCCTTCCTTTTCTTCCTTCCTCCCTTCTTCCCTTCTATGTATTTCCTTTTCTCTTTTTTCCATTTTATTTTTGTTCTTTAGATTTTGTAAAATTCTTTTTTTTTTCTTCTTTTTATTTGTTTTGGTTCATTTCTTTTTTTTTTACTTCCATTATTTTATTTGTTCTGCGTTCATTGTGTTTTTTTTTTTTTTTTTTTTAAGTCATGTTAATTTATTTGTTCTCACTTTTCTTTATATCTTTTGATCTTTCTTCATTTTTCCGGGTCTTTTTTTGTTTTTCCTATCTGTTCTGTTTTTTTTGTTGTTTTTTTTTTTGTTTCTTGATTTTTAATTTAATGCTGTTTTCATGCATTCTTTTTTGCTGTCTTGTTCTTTCATTCATTGTTTAATTTTTTAGTTCCTTTCTTTTTTTCTTGTTTTATTTATTTTTTTTCAATCTTTCCTGTGTAGTTTTGTTCCTTTAGTTTGTTCTGTTCTATCTCTTATGTCTGTGTGTTTGTTGTAGGAGCGAGAGAGACGTCGGCAGCATGTGATGTTGATGAAGGCGGTGGAAGCCAGGAAGAAAGCCGAGGTGTGTTATACAACTCCTTTTATCATTTCATCATTCTCTTTTCCTCCTTTCATCTCCTCATCTCTCTTTTAGTATCTCTGTTCTCTTCTGATCCTTCATCTGCTCAGTCATATAGACTATGAATTAGTATGTCAATCTCATTCATGGCACGCAGGGTTTTTTCAAATCTTCTTAAATGTTTCTGCAGGAGAGAGAGCGACTGAAACAGGAGAAAAGAGATGAGAAACGACTGAACAAGGAACGCAAATTGGAGCTCAGACGGCTGGAGCTGGAGGTGGCCAAAGAGCTGAACAAACCCAATGAAGACTTGTGTTTGTCCGACCACAAGGTGAATCACAAGAGCCACTGTTTTTTTTTATACACAACCAAAAATAAAGATTGACTGTGCAATTTCTACGCAATTAGTGGCACCAGATGATTTTATGATGATTTTTACTCTACTGCCAAAAGTTTTGATTTTTGTTTTTTATTCATTTGCCCAAAAATACAGTAAAAACTGTAAAATTGTGAAATATTATTACAATTTAAATAAAATGATTTCTATGTGAATATATTGTAAAACTTAATTTTTTTCTGTGATGCAAAGCTGAATTTTCAGCATCATTACTCCAGTCGTCAGTGTTGCATGATCCTTCAGAAATCATTCTGATATGCTGATTTCCTGCTCAGAAAAACATTTTTTGATTATTAGTGTTGAAAACGGCTGTGTTGCTTCATATTTTCATACACTAAATCTGATCTAATTCAATCAGCATATAAGAATGATTTCTGAAGAATCATGTGACACTGAAGAATAGAGTAATAATACTGAAAATTCAGCTTTGCATCAAAGAAATATATTACATTTTAAATTATGTTCACATAGAAAACAGTTATTTTAAATTATAATAATATTTCACAATATTACCGTTTTTACTATATTTTTATTCAAAGAAAAACAGCCTTGGTGAGCAGAAGAAACTTCTTTTAAAAACATTTTAAAAATCTGTTATTCCAAACTTAAGACCGGTAGTGAATACGACAATCAAATATCCCAAAAATCACCCAAGCAACCGCCTAGTAACATAAGAACCATCTATTAACCATATTACACATATTAGGTGCATTACCATCCAATAGTAAACCGCATTTCTTGAATGAATTCAATATTTTTGTATCCTTTTTAAAAATAACTAAAAGCAAAGCTGTAATCAGTGGAAAATGGCCTGAAAGGTTCATTAACTATTTATTATTTTATTTTAATTTTTAAATTTTTTTTGTGTACTTTTATTTTTAAATAACAGAAAGCAATAGGTAATCAGTGGCTATTTTTCTATTTACTTTTACAAAAAAATATACAGTAATCAATATAAAATGACCTGAAATGGTTCATTTATGTATATTTTATTTATGAATTATTTATTTCCATTTGTTATTTTAATATTTTTGTATAATTTTTTTTTTTTTTTTTTTTTTTTTTTTAAATAACAAAAAGCAAAACTGTAATCAATACAATATGGCCTAAAAATTTGATGAACTTTATCTTTACTAATTTATTTTTATTTAAAAAATTATGTATACTTTTATTTTTAAATAACAAAAAGCAAAACAGTAATCAATAGCTATTTTTATATTTACTGATTAGCTATTACCAAAAAAAGCAAAATTGGAAAATCTTCAGTGTCACATGATCCTTCAGAAATCATTCTAATATGCTGATTTGCTGCTCAAAAAACATTTTTTGTTTATTATCAGTGTTGAAAACAGTTGTGTTGCTTTCAGCATGTCAGAATGATTTCTGAAGGATCGTGTGACACTGAAGATTGGAGTAATGATGCTGAAAATGTAGTTTTGCATCACAGAAATATATTACATTTTAAATTATATTCACATAGAAAACAGTTATTTTAAATTATAATAATATTTCACAAAATTACCATTTTTACTGTATTTTTAATCAAATAAATGCAGCCCTGGTGAGCAGAAGAGACTTCTTATAAAACCTTTTATTCCAAACTTAAGACCGGTAGTGAATACGACAATCAAATATCCCAAAAATCACCCAAGCAACCGCCTAGTAACATAAGAACAGCCTAGCAACCATATTACACTTCTTGCATTTATCAAATTAATTTATTGTGTAAATGTGTCTCTCTCCATTGCAGCCTCTGCCGGTGCTGTCACGGATAGTGGGTCTGCTGTTGCCGGGAGGATGTTTCTCAGACTGTCTAATGGTCATGCAGTTCCTGCGCTGTTTTGGAAAGGTCTTGGGCTTTGACCTCAGCGCTGACGTCCCGTCACTCGGCGTACTGCAGGCAGGGCTGCTGAATGTAGGCGACAGCATGGGCTTCATCCAAGACCTGCTGGTGCACATGCTGTCTGCTGCTGTGTGTGACCCAGGACTCCCTGCAGGACACAGGGTGAGACCCAGCAATCATATGTGTACATTTGTCTATATTTCAGCTCTACATCCTGTGTACTGAATGAGTTTACATGTCTGCTGCGCAGTTGCTGAATAATTTGGTAACACTTTAGACACACATTCACTATTAGACTTTTCCCTTAATAAACTCTTTTTAAATTTGCTGTGTATTGATAGTAAGTAAGTTAGTTAATTGTTGTAATAGTTATGTTTAGGTATTGAGCCATATCTAAAATATGGTCATGCAGACATTAATATTTGCTTTCTAAGTATTAATATAATAATAATAATAATAATAATAATAATAATAATAATAATAATAATAATAATATGCATCCTGATAAGTTAAAACTAATTAAAAGTGAATAAAAAAGTGTTCCCTAATCTGAGGTGTTACCAAGCATTTAGGCTTTTAGAACAAAACGTATTAGATCATGAGAAACTAAGACACAGAGACCCACATTTGATATAAAGCTCTACAGACTTCGCTTAATCAGGATTCATGACATTTTACACGTTTAGCTTGTTAGACACAAGCTCAAAAACTCAGATGCAGTATAAAATAACAAAAAGCAAAGTGGTTAAAGTTATTTTTTGTTTGTTTTTTATTGTTTTTTTAATATTTACTTTTATTTACTTAGAAATATAAATATACAGTATTTATATTAAATGTACAGTAATGGAAAATTTAATATTATTTTAATTTTTTTGTATACGTTATTTTAAAATAGCGAAAAGCAAAGCTGAAAAAAATGGAAAATGGCCTGAAATGGTTCATGAACTATCTGTTTATTTTATTTATTTTTTATGTATTCTTTTAATTTTAAATAACAAAAAACAAAGCAATAATCAGTGGCTATTTGCTTTTACAAAAAAAAAATACAATAATCAATAGAAAATGGCCTGAAATTGTTCATGAAATATTTATATGTATCTATCTATTTAATTTTTTATTATATTATATTATTTTTATTATTAATTTTACAAATATTTTTACTTTTATTTGCTTTTATTTATTTAAAAAAAATCTATCTGTTTATTTATTTAGATAGTTTGTTGAATGTGGTTACACAGCACTAAAGCTCTGCTATGGCAAGACAGTTTATTAAATATTAAAAATACATTTTTTTTTCCACATTAAAGGTCTATGGAATGCCATTAAACCAACACTTAGAGGAGTTTGAACAAACAACAAATGGCATAATACATTTTTTAATGATTATTTTAACAATACTGTTTATTTATTTTAAAACCTTATCAAATTTTTCAACTTTTTTTTTACTTGCATTGCTTAAAAAATTGTAGTAATACAGTAAAAAGGTAGATTTTGTGTTTCTGTTTGTCATTACTAACTGTTCTGCTCTAATTGTTATTACTATTATTAGACACGTTTTTTTATGATCAATCACAAAATTATCAGTAAACATGATTTAATCTCATTTATTAATCAATTTTTTTCTCTCTAGGTAATCTTTTTATTCAGAAAGTTCTAAAATTGATTTTTTTTAAATTAATCGAATACTGAAAGAAAAATTATATATAATTATAATGGTTTATATTGATGTGAGTTGGTTGCCAATTGTTGATTTTCATTATTACTGTACTACTATATAGTGTTCAGTTCCAGCCGCTCTTCTTTGAGGCTTCAAGCTGAATATTTCCAATAAAGAGCAAGAATTTAGTTCAGCCCCTCAGCGGATTCTCTTCACTAATCTCACATGCATTCACAGTCTTAATAAAAAGCCTCTCACTCGCCTTAAGAAACTCTTAAATTAAACGACTTAACCGTGCCTTTCCATTACCCTGCCTTTCCATGATTCTGTTTGAGCATATTAACTCACTGCCTTTGTCACACTGAGCTTCTCACTGCAACGCTCTGTTCTTTTGTTTGTATGTTTTGAACATTACAGGCTAAGACAGCTCTGGGAGACCATGTGACTAACGTCGGCCTGAACCGGGACAATGTGTCCGAGGTGCTGCAGATCTATATGGAAGCTCACTGTGGACAGACTAATCTAGCGCCGCTGGCCGAGAGTTTGAAGACCAAAGCTTTCCAGGCCCACACGCCATCTCAGAAAGCCTCCATACTGGCCTTCCTGGTCAATGAGTTGTCCTGCAGCAAGAGCGTGGTCAGGTGTGCACAATTCACTTCACTGGCTACACATCGTTGTATGGAAATGTAGTGGAAACTTATGCAAAATGTCCATATAAACTGTGCTATGGCAGAAATATATACTTTTTTATTTCACCTTTCCTTCAGTGTCTAATGTAACTGTAAATTCTGAAGGTGATTATAAATTTTGATGTTTCATGCACAAGATTTAATTTTCTTTGTCGTTTTTCTACAGTGAGATCGACAAAAACATCGACAGTATGACCAACCTGCGAAGAGACAAATGGGTGATCGAGGGAAACCTGCGGAAGTAAGATACTCGTTTACACTCATCACGTAAACACATGCATTTCCTTACTGATCTTCCGCTGGTCATGTAATATGGCAAGCTGTTTTAATATTTAATCTATAAGCCATACCAGTATCTATTTTCATGCTCCTAGTACTTATTTTGGTAACACTTCAGTATAGGGACCAATTCTTACTATTAACTGCATATTAGCATGCCTATTACTAACATATTTGCTGTTCATTAGTACTTATAAAGCATTTATTCTGCACAACCATATTCTACATCCCTAATCCTATCCAATACCTAAACTTAATAACTATCTTACTCACTACTAATAAGCAGCAAATTAGGAATTTATTGAGGCAAAAGTCTTAGTTAATGGTTTATTTTATTAATAACAAGAATTGAACCTTAAAATAAAGTGTGACCCTTATTTTTTAGATACTAGTTTATTTTCCATTAAGAACCAGTAGTTATTCTTTAGCTACTAGTGCTTATTCTTTAGGTACTAGTACCTTTTAAAATTCATTAGATACTGATACTTATTGTCAGACAATAGTACTTATTCATTAAATACAAGTACCTAGTAAATAGATACTAGTACTTCGTTCAATAGCGACTACTAACTATTCTGTTGTTACAAGTAACAAATTTAAAAAAAAAATTTAATTAAATTTGATAGGGAACTGTCATTATGGCAGTACTTCCCAAACTGGGGGGCGTGGCAAGGCTAGTGGGCTACAAGGCTACAGCCGATATTTATAGAAATTCGAAAGAGATAAACGGCCGAAAATATCTGCCCGCAGTCCGGCAGTATTCAGTGCACCCCGCTCAATGTGTGACGCTCCGCTCAATATTCCGCTCTATGAATGTGTGTTCCATTGGGTTGCTCACGGCCCGTATGAATGCTCCACTCGTGTACCGCTTATACTCAACGGTAATACAAAGACCGCTCAAATAATGTGCTGACATAAAATTTCTATGTATACTTGTTCCTGTTCGCAATAGCATCGCATACTGTGCTGTAACATGCTATATAGTACTGCTGTACTGGACAACGCTGGTAAAATGACGCTACCCTCTCCTGACAGTATGCTCTGCTCACGTGCTCTGATAATAATAGCTTTGTAGGACTATACATTATTTTGATAATTAGTCAGAAATATCTGTGGCTTATAAAAGTTGGCTTGTGATTTTTTTTTTTTTTTTTTTTTTTTTTTTAATTCAGTATCATTAATATTATTGAGTTAAATTTAAAAAGTCTTACAAAATGACTATATTAATTAATAAAATAATAAATAATTATTACAAAGCAGTTTYAKTTTCAGCCARTAATTTACATTTCGGTACATCCCTAGATTTTTATGTAAAAAGAAACATTTTCAGGGTGATACAAGACCCCACTGTGAAATTATCTTGCTTATTATACGGCTACTTGCCATATATGTAAATAATTTAACACAAAATATGAATTTCATCATAGTTTATTACCTCAAGACGATTCGCAGTACCAGCTGCAGCTGTCTGTTATCAGTTGTAGCGGTTTTTGTTGTAAAATAACAGACCACTAGATGCAGTTGATATCAGAAATGAGAATTGCCACTAGCCGAGTAAAATTATGAATGAATGATGCATAGTAGTTCTGCTCTAAGCATGGACAAGTTTTTGAAAAGACAACAAGTGCCAGGTAAACGTAAAGTAGATGATAAATGTACTTCAAAGATCGCAACTACAACAAAGAGAAGAAAATATGAGAAAATCTGTTTAAAAAACAATGAATGCTGTTACAAAGTACAAAAAATAGTACATAGTAAAGCTGCATGCTTTACTTTTAATGTTTCTACTCTAAAAGTGACTAGTTCCTTGTTTAGTTTTTTTCAGTAAGTTGTCACACACTGAATTTTAATAACGTTTCAAATAAATCCTTCTGAAGTTGTGTTTGTTTATGTGTAAATGCGGGGGTGGGGCTTGAATTTTTTTTATTCTGCAAAAGGGGGGCCCGGCAGAAAAAGTTTGGGAACCACTGCATTAAGGCAAGCCGTTTTAACATTTAATCTAAAAGCCGTACTTTTATCTATTTTCATGCTACTGGTACTTTTTTGTTAAATACTAGTACCTATTTAAAATGTTACTAGTAATTTTTTTTTTTTTTTTTATTTATAAATATTTATGGTCATTCAACTAGTCAAAACATAAGATGAGTAAAAACGCAGATCTGACTAGTAAGATAAGAACTTTTACTAGTAATAATTACAAAAAATACTAGTGTCTAATAAGTAAGTACTAGTACCTAATGAATAAGTACCAGTACTAGTACTTAATGAAAAAGATGCTAGTATCTAAAAAAAATAAGTACTAGTAGCATTAAAATGGATACTAGTACGGCTTTTAGATTTAATGTTAAAACGGCTTGCCATACATGTAAAACACAAATCATATTTTCTGTGGTCCACAGTTCCCTTTTTTTAATATGACAAATATTAAGATACTATTGCAATTTAATTCCCCTTGCATTCCTTTATTCAACTATAAGCACTGTGGTTTCCTTCAAGAAATGTGGATCTAGTTATAATTTCATTGTGATGTTCTGTTGTAACGCCTAGATTGTAATGCATCATGTTATTATTTTTCAGACTGAGAAGCATCTATGCTAAGAGGACGGGAAAGCGGGAGAGCGGTGTTGGAGGAGAGGAGGGTCAGTCATCCTGTACGCCTGCGAACAGCCGTAAACGCAAGCGCAAAGGAGGGGAGAGCGATGAAGATGATGAGGAAGATGACGACAGCGATGAGCAGGGAGAGGAGGATGAGGATGAATACGATTTTGGTGGGAAGAAAGGGAAGAAAGCCGAGGCATGTGAAGATGAGGTAGTGTTTTAAATTTTTTCTTTGGTGAAAGAAATGCATAAATGAAAAAGAAAGCCCAAATATTAAATGCCATGGATGATTGCTTTATATTAACCTCCTCGGATCTCTGCAAAATCAGGATTCACAAAATTTTACACATTTACCTTGTTAGGCACGCTCAGGAACTCCAATAAAATAGAAAAATAGAACAGAAAACTGTCTTAATCAAAAGAATTGTTAATCAAATATTTATTTTTTTATTTTAATATAAGTTTTTTAAATATTTACTTTTACAAAAGATATACAATAATCAGTGGAAAATGGCCTGAAATTGTTCAAATTTATTTATGAATTATTTATTTATATTTCTTATTTTAATATTTTTTGTGTACTTTTTGTGTATAACAAAAAGCAAAGCTGTAATCAATGGGAAATGGCCTGGAAAGGTTCATTTATTAATTTACTTTTATGTATAGTTTTTTTTTTTCTTTTAAATAAAAAAATGCTATTTTTTGTTCACTTTTATTTACTTTCACACAAAAAAAAAATTGAAAATTGCCTGAAATTGTTCATTAAATGTTTATACGTTTTTAGTAATTTATTTATTGTATATTAATTGTAGTATTATTTTTAGATTTACATTTATTCACTTTTATAAAATAATTTGAAAATTTGAATATTGCCTGAAATTGTTTATGAAATATTTATATATATATATATTTATTTATTTATTTAAAGTTTTAATTTATTTGTAGTAATATTTTTATATTTACTTTTTAGATATTATTTATTATATTTATTAGCAATGTTTTGTTTTGGGGTTTTTTTGCAGTAAATGCCAATGGTGACGGTTCAAAAATGGGGAAAAAACACTTTTCCCCCAAAGTTTGCATGTCTTCAACTCAAAATGTATTAAAGATATCTTAATATCCTTTTAGATTTTGGTTCTTGACAAACTTTTAGTTTAGTATCTTTATTTTTATGGCCCTATATGTTTCGCTGCCAGAGATATAAAGATTTTGATGCAGCTTTGTGCAAATTGTTGAATTTTGTCCCATTTTCAGTGGTTAAAAAAAATATATATATATGGTCACTTTGCATATAGATAATATTTATCTATTATTTTTTCTTCAAAAATATTAACAAAATCAAAAATTTTACACAGAATTAACCAAATGTGTTTTTAAATGTGTTATCTAATGTTAACATTAGATAACATCTAATGTTAGATGTTCAGAATAATGAATTTTTTTGTAGTTTATTTTCAGCAATGCTCTCCTTTTGCACTGATGAGGTTTTGAGCTCTAAAAGTTGTTTACTATGTTTTTATAGAACAAAAGCTTGTTTCTCAAAAGACAGTTGAACTTGTCATGATGTTTTAGCAGCATGTCAGCTGTTCTTGGTCTGGTTTTGCAGGATGAAAGTGATCAAATTACAAGCATTGAGGAGCTGGAGAGACAGATTGAGAAGCTCAGCAAGGTAAATGTTGATCATATTTGATTAAAAAAAGGCTGTTATGGCTCATATAATATGATATAGTCAGAATATGGAAGAAAAAACAGCTCAGTTTTATTCAGAGACCCAAACTGAGACAATATATGCAATTTGGTGCAGATGCTGATATTTATATGGCCAAAAACTGATGAAATTCTGCTTGTAATGTAAATTATTGAGATCTTTATAACAGTAAAGCAAAATACTTGCATAAAATATCATGTAGATGCCTTAGAAATGACTGTCCATTTCTAGCTGATTGTATATTATTGCACATCCCTAAAATATATAACACCTGAGAATAAATGCATAAGAAATATAGAACAGAAAATCTTATTGTGTGTCATCTGTAGAGGACATCAGGAATCAGTTATTAAGGAAATGAAGGCATGACACCACAGGCAAAATCTCATTAAATTCATTAAAAACAAACGTCCTCTACAGAGGACAAAAATTAATAGCTCGTCCCAAGAGGATAGCATGCCTATACTTGCTTTAACTAATATATTACGCTGAGTGTGTGCTGAAATGACAGATTCATGACTTGTCCACTTGCATATTTCTTCAGAATACTTAGTCTTATTGATTCTTACCTTCATCTCTTACAGCAACAGACTCAGATCCGTCGGAAGCTGTTCGAGGCCTCTCATTCCCTACGATCTGTGATGTTCGGACAGGACCGTTATAAACGGCGCTACTGGGTGCTGCCGCAGTGTGGCGGGATCTTTGTGGAGGGACTGGAGAGCGGAGAGGGTGAGAGAATAAGACTGAATGAGATTGTAATGTGACGACAAAGGCGTCTTCTGAAGGAAGGATCCGTCAAGCTTATAGGAAGCAACAGAAACCGGTTGGAATATGTAACAGAATTTGTTGAGAAATATTAAATTCTTTTATTATTTATTCGCTCTCATGTCATTCCAAATCCAGGAGAAGTGCCTATAAAAACTATACAAGACTTTTTAAACCTTTGTAAGCTTTTAAACAAGTCAAGCCAACATTCATAGTTTTTGTATGGAAGCCCTGTATAAAAAATAATTGCGACTTTTTTTTTTTTAGTTTACATCTTGCAATTCTACCTTTTTTTTCCCCCTCTGAATTAGAGGATATAATATTGCAATTCTGAGAAATTAAAAAAATAAAATTTCAACTGCAAATTTATATCATGCATTTCTGAGGAAAAAAAGTCAGAATTGTGAGATAAAAATTCGCAATTACCTTGTTCTGTTTTTTTTATTCCGGTTATTATGGTTAACTAAATAATAATTAATGCCAATTATAATAACATTAATAATAATAAAGTATCATTTTGAATTTGAAATTGATTTTCAAAAATAACTAAAACTGGAATAAAAATAAATAAAAGCTGTGTGTGTGTGTGTGTGTGTGTAGATTATTTATTTATTTATTTATTTATTTATTTATTTATTTATATTTAAATATATTGTGTGTGTGTGTATATGTGTGTGTATATAAATATAAATATAAATATAAATATATATATATATATATATATATATATATATATATAAGAAAAGTGGAAAAACACTTTTTCCGTTCATTAAAATTTCTATACATTTTTTTGAGTGTTTCTACCTTTCTTTATATATAAAAGTAGCAAAACAACAAAATTGCTAGCATTTGAACGAATGGAAAATATAAAATATGAAAAACTAATTCAAAATAGTAATAAAAACTATAATAGTATCTCAATTATACTAAAAAAAACATTGATATTGGAAAAAACGTCCCTTTTCTAGTTTTAAAGTGCCCCTATTATGCCATTTTAAAGGTTGCTAATATTGTTTTAATAGACTCCCAAAACATGTATGCAAGGTCAAAAAACACTTCAGTTTTCTCCAAAAATAGATTTAAACTTTTGACTGGTAGTGTGTATACATAATATATAAATAATGTACAAGTAATATTATGGTATGTAAGATATACACACAACATAAGCAATATATCAAATATTTGTATTATTTCCTTCTTTTCATCTTTAGGGAATATGATCAATCTTGACAATTTTTTTTTAAAACATGACCAGTTGTTTTATTTAAAAAGCTGTAGTATAAGTGTGTTGCTTATGATAATGTTGTCTTGTGCTTCTTCAGGTCCAGAGGAGTTACAGAAAGAGCGTGATAGGATGAAGAACGCTCATCTCGTCCAGGTCAAAGAGGAGCCGGCAGAGGAACCAGATGTAAAATACGGCACGGCTGAGGTGAAACACAAACCTCCGCAAGATGTAAATTCTCTCAACCTCTTCCTGCAGAAACCGGACTCTTTTTCCAAGCTCAGCAAGCTGTTGGAAGTGGCCAAGATGTCTTCTGAGGTCTCTTGTCATCAAAACGGCAGCCCAAGACAGCAGAAGACATTACCAAAAACGCCTAACCAAGATGTTAAATCTGATCCCAATAATTCTTGTCTCCTCAACAATACCTACCTCACTAACGCCCAACAGCAGATCCGTAACGATCAGCTTTATAAGGTTCTGACAGAGAGAAACGCCCACTGGTTCAGTCTGCTGCCTCGCTCTCCGTGTGACGTCTCGTCTCTAACTGAAGGTCCACATTCAGCATCATCATCCTCACTGCAAACCACAGCGGTCTCTGCTGGCCCTTACAGCGCTGCAGCGATCAATAACTTTTCATTAGCTGCACTGCAGGTATGTTTTGTTTTTTTGTCAGCAGAACCCTGTACATCCCCCTTTCAGAATCTGCAAAATGTTAATTATTTTAACAGAATAAGAGGGATCATAGAAAATGCATGTTATTGTTTATTTAGTACTGACCTGAATAAGATATTTCACATAAAAGATGTTTAATATAGTCCACAAGAGAAAATAATAGTTGAATTTATAAAAATGACCCTGTTCAAAAGTTTACATGCACTTGATTCTTAATACTGTGTTGTTATCTGAATGATCCACAGCTGTGTGTTTGTTTAGTGATAGTTGTTCGCAAACCCCTTGTTTGTCTTGAACAATTAAACTGTCCACTTTTCTTCAGAAAAATCCTTCAGGTCCCACAAATTCTTTGGTTTTTCAGTATTTTTGTGTATTTGAACCCTTTCCAACAATGACTGTATGATTTTGAGATCCATCTTTTCACGCTGAGGACAAATGAGGGACTCGTATGCAACTATTACAGAAGGTTTAAACGCTCACTGATGCTCCAGAAGGAGAAACAATGCATAAGGAGCCAGGGGGTGAAAACTTTTGAACAGAATAGAGAAGTGTGCATTTTCTTATTTTGCCTAAATATCATATTTTCTTTTCATTTAGTACTGCCCTTCAGAAGCTACAGAAGATACTTACATGTTTCCCAGAAGACAAAATAAGTTAAATTTACCCTGATTTACCCTGATCAAATTCCAAAAGTTTTCACCCCCCAGCTTAATGCATTGTGTTTCCTTCTGGAGCATCAGTGAGCGTTTGAACCTTCTTAATAAAGTAATAAAGTAATAAAGTAATAGTTGCATATGCATCATTTGTCCTCAGTGTGAAAAGATGGATCTCAAAATCATACAGTCACTGTTGGAAAGGATTCAAATACACAAAAGTGCTGGAAAATCAAAGAATTTGTGGGACCTGAAGGATTTTTCTGAAGAATAGTAGGCAGTTTAACTGTTTAGGACAAACAAGGGACTCATGAACAACTATCACTAAACAAAAAACACAGCTGTGGATCATTCAGGTAACAACACAGTATTAAGAATCAAGTGCATGCAAACTATTGAATGGGGTCATTTTAATAAATTCATTATTTTCTCTTGTGGACTACATGTTAGCATTCAGGTCAGTACTATATAAACAATAACATGCATTTTACATGATCCCTCTTATTATGGTAAAATAATTAACATTTTGCAGATTCTGAAATGGGGATGTAAACTTTTGACCTCAACTGTATATATTTTGTTCTTTCTGTATTTGTGTTTTTGATTATAACAGCTTCTCTGTGTTTGCAGTTGAAGTCCGGTGTACCCATAATGGATCTGCCCTTTTGTGCTTGGTCCAATGGAAATTTAAGTCCAAACGTGACGTTCTCTGGTGTTCCCATGGCTCAGATTCTCAGTGCCGTTCACTCTTCCTCAGAGGGCAATGGAAACTTGAACATCAGTAAGAGCGATTCTCCAGAGTCCCCAGCTGAGAAACATCTCTTCACTCCCTCACCTGTCATCGAGGTGCCTAAAAACCAGGATTACCCATTACCTCAACCTATTCCTGAAGGTAAGGATTGAGAAAGACATCTTGTGAGTGTTAAGAGGTTTTTTTATTATTATTGTTAGTTTTTAGTACAGCCGTCTGATTCTTAATTTCTTTGAATCCAAGAGTGTATTCGACTGAATTCAGAGTTCTAAATCAAGGATTTATTTAAGCCATCACTTAAAAAGTCTATTTCAAAGATTAAGTGTGGCATTTTCATACGTGACCCTGGACCAAAAAAACAGTCTTAAGCAGCATAGGTATATTTGTAGCAATAGCCAACGATTCATTGTATGGGTCAAAATCATCGACTTTTCTTTTAAGCCAAAAATCATTAGGATATTTAGTAAAGATCATGTTTCATGAAGATATTTTGTAAATCTCCTACCGTAAATGTATCTCAACTTAATTTTTGATTAGTAATATGCACTGCAGCTTCACCTGAACAACTTTAAAGGTGATTTTTTTTTTTTTTTTTTTTTTTTTTTTTTTTTTTTTTTCTTCTTCTTCAATATTTTGATTTTGTTATTACACCCTCAGATTACAGATATTCAAATAGTTGTATCTCGGCTAAATATTGTCCTATCCTAACAAATCATACATCAATGGAAAGCCTATTTATATGATGTATAAGCTTTCATGTGATGAAAAAATTGGTCCAGGGGCACATATTAAAAGGTTTTCTTTTAAAAAATATATGTGTAGGTAAATATTGTAAATATTGAAACACCGGAGCTGCATTTAATTGATGAAAAATACAGTAAAATTGTGAAATATTATTATAATTTAAAATAAAAATCATATATAATTATTATAATGCATTTTTTTATTACTATTTTATTTATTTATTTATTTTATTCTAGTCCACTCTAAAATTATGGTTGCTTTAATTTAAATCTTTTTAATCTTTTGAAAAATGTAAAATATTAAGATGTACATACATTTTTTCCACCTAGCCCAACAAAACTTTTTTTGTGTGTGTGTGTGTTTGTGTTATAGAGATGTTGACTGGCTGGTGGAAAGTTACAGACATGGAAGAGTTACGATCCATAGAGAAAGCGTGCCATTCCCGAGGGATCCGAGAGAAGCAGCTGCAGAAACAGCTGCAGAAACACATGGATTACATCGGGCAGGTCTGCAGCAGGAACAGAGATGGTAGGTGCTTGTTGTGTCTCTTTAAAATGCAGTTTGAAATGCTTCAAATGCAGCACTATTAGTTTGCGCTTTTTGTCCAGTGACCGTGATCGACGTCTCTGAGCTGGAGGAGAATCAGGTCTCTGAGGACACTGTCCAGAGCTGGTGTGTGGAGGAACAGGCCATGGACATAGACATCGGTGTCTTGCAACAGGTGGAGGAACTGGAGCACAAAGTCACCTCAGCCAGTCTGCAGGTTAAGGTAGGAAGGGTTGCCAAATACCTTAGCTTTTTTCTGCATTGTGAAGCATGTATAAAAACGCCAACTTACTGTTATCCTATGTAAACTACTACTACTTCTTTTTCTGAGACCAAATTTTAAAGTGTGTGTCCTTCTAGACTTTTAAAGCTACAACCACCAAACTCCAGCTGTCAAAATTCAAATCTAAACTCCCAAAATCCCTTAAGGCTCAATCAAACTTCTATTCTATGTACTATTTCTAATCCATTTAGACTCATTTAGCCTTTCACTGTAATATGTCTAATCTATCTAGCTATCTAAATCATGCTACAACATGCTAGTAACATTCTAATCATGCTGGAATCATACTAGTAACTTGCTAATCATGTTAACAACATTGGTAGAAACATGTTAATCATACTAGAATCGTATTAGCAACATGTTAATCATGTTAGAAACATGTTAACAACATGCTAGTAATATGCTAATAATGCTAGAAACATACTAGCAACATGCTAATCATGTTAGAAACATGCTAGTAATTTGTTAATTATGCTAACAACAAGTTAATCATGTTAGAAACTTGCTAGTAACTTGCAAACTGTGTTAACAACATGCTAGTAGCATGCTAATCATGCTAGTAACATGCTAATCATGCTGGAAACATGTTGGTAACTTGCTAATTATGCTAAGAACATGCTAGTAACATGTTAATTATGTTAGAAACATACTAGTAACTTGATAATCATGTTAACAACATGGTAGAAACATGCTAATTATACTAGAAACATGCTAGTATCTTGCTAATCATGCTAACAACATCCCAATCGTGTTAGAAACAAGCTAGTAGCTTGTTAATCATGCTAACATCAACAACATTCTAGTAACACGTCATGCTAACATGTTAGTAACTTGTTAATTTTGCCAACAAAATGTTAGTAACATGTTAATTGTGCTGCCAACATGCATGTTGGTAACTTGATAATCGTGCGAACATGTTAGTAACATGTTAATCATGCTAGTAACTTGTTAATCATGCTAACAACATGCCAGTAACATGCTAATCATGTTAGAAACCTGCTAGTAACATGCTAATCATGCTAACAACATGTTCGTAACATGCTAATCATGTTAACAACATGTTAGTAACTTGCTAATCATGCTAACAACATGCTAGTAACATCCTAATCATGCTAGAAACATGTTAGTAACATGCTAATCATGCTAGTAACTTGTTAATCATGCTAACAACATGCCAGTAACATGCCAATCATGTTAGAAACCTGCTAGTAACATGCTAATCATGCTAACAAAATGTTCGTAACATGCTAATCATGTTAACAACATGTTAGTAACTTGCTAATCATGCTAACAACATGCTAGTAACATCCTAATCATGCTAGAAACATGTTAGTAACTTGCTAATTGTGCTAACAACATGCTATTAACATGTTAATCGTACTATCAGCATGTTAGTAACATGGTCATCATGCTAATAACTTGCTACATGCTAGAAACATGCTAGTAACTTGCTTCAAGCTTTTAAAACTATTTCAAACATTCTGGCTAGGCTTTTTCAAGCCAACTTAAAGTTTGTCTACGAACTTTACTATCTAGTTCCAAATATTGCCACTAGGGAGCATGGTTCAGTATCTAAGAAAAAAATGTTTTACAAATGTTTAGTGTTTCAGCATTGAACTGCAGTGAATAAAACAGTATGAAAGCATATGTTTTTCTGACAGGGCTGGATGCATCCAGCGGCGCAGTCACAGAGTGAAGACCTGCTGTATTACGAGCACAAACCCATTGTGGAGAACTGCAAAGACAGAAACGACCACGGCATCGTACGCCGAGCGAACAACCCTCTGGATATAGCAGTGACGCGTCTGGCCGAGCTGGAGAGGAACATTGAGCGAAGGTACCTGAAGAGCCCTTTAAGCAGCACCATTCAGATCAGGCTGGATAACGTGGGAACGGTCTCAGTACCGGCCCCTGCGCCATCACCTGCTAGAGCTGATGGTGACGGGTAGGTCATCCAGATTCACACGCTTCTCAAACCCGTCTGGCGCTTTTCACTCTTCACGCTTCACTTTGGCTGTGTGCATCTGTGGGTTTACGGCTGTGGCGTCTCTTTCCCATTTACACTGCAACCTGCACCATTTTTGGATTGTGAAGCATGAGCATAAGGCATTTACATCTACATTAACCACAGCCTCCAATCCAATCATCTGCCTTTCACAAGCAAATGCTTCTTGAAAAGACTTCCACAAAAAGGGGATTAAACAGAGCCTGAAAATCTTATAAATAAAATAATACAAATATGTAAGTAAAAATAAATTATAAAATAAAAATAAATGAATAAATAATAATTATAGTATATATAATTATTTGTTAATGTTTCTTTGGTTGTTGTTGGTAATAATTATTAAATTATAATTTATTGATAATAAAAATGTGTTTTGATTAGAATAAATCAATATATTTAAATATAATTTAATTGTTTGTTATTATTGTTAGTGTTGTTAATAATAATAATAATAATAATAATAATAATAATAATAGAAATAATATGTGTATAATATAATGTTATTATTAATTATAGTATACAGTATAATAATGTATCTATTTATTTATTTTTAACGAATGGTGGAAGAGTATGGAGGGCCAAATTACTCAAAATTAAATAAATAAATAAATGTTGAAATATATAAATAAATCATTAAATGCATCATTCTTGAATTCTTGAAAGCATAATTAATGTATAAATATTTATTTATTTAAATATGTATTTATTTTTTAACTTTTTATTTATTTAAATATTTATTTATTTATTTAAATATTTATTTCTGCATTTATTTATTGCCTCCATTTCATTTTGAGGTTTGCGGTTGTCGGCACGTCACTCAACAATAGTGGGTGTCATCTTTCCAGCTCGATTACTTTGGTCTTTCTAGTTCAGGCGCCTTTTTCATGTTTCTCGCATCACAAACTATAGCTGATCGAGGATGGTACAGTAAAAGATCTGTCGTTGACTCTTGCAGATAAAGTGACATTACATCTGATGCACGAAAGCCATTAGCACACGCCACAATGCTCAGTGGCACAACCGCTGACACTTCCGGTTTTCGCTGATATGAATCAGCAGAGACTGGCATGTGCCACTGACACTCTTACTGAACATGTTTTGGTTTCTGTCCAGCATTTTAATTACGTTGCACAGTTAATTTGTACAACAACTTAGGCTTCTTTTTGGGTTTAATATTTGTCTTGTCTCCCTTTGTTTACCTGAATGTTTTGACAAATACTTCAATAAAAAAATCGCATTGTTAAAAGATGGTTTCATTTCATATTGCATAATTCTATAAAATATTTTTAAGTATTAAAGCCAAAGATGAGACAGAGTGCATGCACGCCAGTAGGTGTCACGTCAGGATCAAAGTTTACAATGATAGATTAATTCCATATTTTCTTGTGCTGCCGCGACATACGGTGACATTCCGCGACACTGACACAATCCATCGGCGCAGTCACACAAGCAAATACATGCAAATCAGTTCCGCGATGTAACTAATCCTACATTTGATAAAAATGCGTCATCAATGAAATATCGTTCTGCTGTTAAGTGCGTGTGTTAACATGTTCAGTAAGAGTGTCAGTGGCACATGCCAGTCTCTTCTGATACATGTCAGTGAAAACCGGAAGTGTCAGCGGTTGTGCCACTGAGCATTGTGGCGTGTGCTAATGGCTTTCGTGCGTCAGATGTCATGTCACTTCATCTGTCAACGACAGATCTTTTACTGTATCATCTTCGATGCGAAAAACATGAAAAAGGCGCCTGAACTAGAAAAGATCAAAGTAATCGAGCTGGAAAGGTGACGCCCACTATTGTTGAGTGACGTGCTGACAACCGCAAACTTGAAAATGAAATGTGGAGGCAATAAATAAATGCAGAAATAAATGCGTAAATAAATAAATAAATAAATATTTAAATAAACAAACAAACAAATAAATAAATAAATATTTAAATAAATAAAAAGTTAAATAAATAAATATTTATACATTTATTTATGCTTTCAATAATTGTGACCAGATCTTTGTAGTTATATATCCCATATAACAAATTGTGCCTGCTAATGGTTTTTAAACAGTAATATTGTACCCTATTTGTGGAAAATGGCAAAACACTGTGAAATTGCTCTCTGTGCTTATTCGGCTTGTGCACTGTGGTTATTATCAGCATGAATGTGGGTTATTGATCATTTTTATGTTTTTACTGAAATATTGTCATATCCAGGCTCCAAAATTAACACGCAGAACAAAAACTGCAGTTGACTTACTTACATATGCTAGGGCAAATATACTATTACCTTTTTTTTATTGTAAAAAAAAAAAAGCAAAATACAGTTTAATAACCAGTAAGAAATATTTATGACCTGAAAATGTAGCAAATGCTCTCACAATTGGCAAAAAGTCAATTTTGGACCCTGGTCATATTTATTTATTATAAAATATTTTTTTTTTTATTATAAAATGTTTTCTTTATTGTCATTAAAAAAAAAAAAAAAAAAAAAAAAAAAAAA